>JAMKCH010013649.1:0-25972 GCA_023653785.1 Ophioderma brevispina | reverse complement strand
ACTTCAGTAAATCCACAATATAACAGGGTCAGCAATAACAATTCGTGTCAACACGATGTTTTGCGTCATCACTGACGTCACGAGGAGCGCAAAATTGGTCGCTTTTGATCAATGAAGGCGTGGAGAAAAATCCGCCCGTTTTCTTCGTATGTCAAAAAAAGCAAAAATGAAAATGCCTCTATTTTGTTAATTTTACATCAAATGGTTTATTTTTTCGGGAATTCGTGAACTGTATGGAATATATTTTATGAATGTAAGCTTCAAACTGAGCTTGACCAAAATCTTGAAATATATTTCGTTAAAACGGTAGCATGCATGATTAAGAGAATTATTTTGCTATAGCCGCACAGAAATGTCCTTAAAAATGCAATTTTGGTCTCACGACAGTTTTCCTTGCAGTGTATTGCAAGGAAGCTCGGTGAAACTGTTCCCGAAAAGGGTTCGTTCTAATACCAAAGAATAGTAATAAGGAGCTCACTTTAGTCTATTGAAAGAATGACTTGGGTGTTATGTTATTTGAACGATCGAATCAATTTCCCAAAAGCACAATGAAGAAACCAGTGCGCCGCTCAAAATCATATCTCATCGATAGTGCTGCCTTTAAAAAGTTTAGTGTAATGCAGTTTTCGTATACTGTTCCAACATAAACGTATGATTAATTTAGGGCCTACACACATACGGCGTGCCAGAAATTGGCATAGATACAATAGGCCGTATACACTAAATATTCCAATTTCAATTTATTATTTTCCATAAAAAACAATACCTCAAATGCCAATCAAACAACCAAAACAAACCAGGAGGAGTAGGCAGGGAACCCATTCAGCTAGGCATGAGAATAACCTACCACTTACAAAGTACAAAGAAATAAATACCAGAATGGAAACGGGAGTGTGAAAGAATTATATAAGATAAATCCCAGAAATTGGGAGAAAATCACATAATGTGTGTGGCAAATACCTCAAGAGGCCTTCCTATTGATGATTATTATTTAATTTGAAATTTAACTTAAATAGCCATATAAATAGTCTGCACACGGAACTCAGTACCAAAATAACCGTTGCGTGTTTAAAAGAGGAGTTAAGCCATAATAGATAGATGAAGGAATTAAATATTCTAATAATTATTTGCTACTCAAATTAGGTTAGTTGTACGTGGGTATTCGCCAATTACAATGACGTGGTTTATGTTGTAGAGACATTAGACCAAATTTTCAAAGTAATGCAACATTGCCATTTAAGTTCCAAATTGATAAAAAGACTCACAACTTGTGACAGTTTTAATCTAATTAACTCTAACCCCACTCACTTGGGTTCATTGTATCAATGTTTTGAATTCATTATGCGAATGCTCGAGCATGTGCGTTTCCTTTATTTCCTTCTTTTTTCTATTTGTGTGATTTATAATTGCATGTGTCTTGTTGTTGTTGTTTGCATGTGTGTGTGTGCGTGTGCATGTGTGTGCATATGTGTGTGCATGCATGTGTGTGTGTGCGTGCGTGTGTGTGTTAGTTTGTGTGTGTGTGGGTGTGCAAGTGTGGGTGCATGTATGTGTGTGTGCGCGCATGTGTGGATGTGTGTGTGGTTCACTTTACTTAAATCACTCAATCTTACAAAAAATCACATTAATGTACAAAAATCTAACAAAATTACACAAATAGCACACCAGCTGTACGTTTTGTGAGCTTTGTGAGATTCAATGGCGTTAGGGTTAAGTAAATTCATTGCACATGCTTTACTTGAAATTTTACCTATGAGGTAATGAGGTACGATCGTAGTACCAAACTGAAATTAAAAAAAAATCTTATTATTACCCTGAAAATGTTGGTCTTCAGGACAATGAAAAGTGGTAATATTGTCCGGTTGACAATCATAACTAGGGCTAGTGATCCGCAAACATACCGCAAATTCCGCAAACACTAAAATTGAAACCTTTGCAATTTAAAATACAAATTAAAATAAAAACATACTCTACTAGGACTCGAACCTGTTTCATTCACATCGTAAGTCAGAGAGACCGTACCGCTAGACCACAGTGGCGTAAATTTCTTTTTGACATTGGGGGGGATGGGGTTGATGAAAAATTTTTGAATGAAGTGGGGTTTGCTGAAAAGATGTATTAATAGCACATTTTTTGCCATTTAGAAGCTAAAACCGTTAAAAGTAATTGTAATTAGAACAAAATGCACGCGAAGCGCGCGGAAATTTACCATTTTCAAACTATTATGGTAAAATATGAGGTTATTTTTGGTCAAAAACACATGAACGGGCATCAACATTGGGGGGGATGATCGTATTGACCATCCCCCCTCATCAAAATATCCCCCCATCCCCCCGGGATTTACGCCTATGCTAGACCACGAAGGCGGTTGACGACAGCTTCTGTTTTTTATACCATTTATCACACTCTTATTAACATCTGTATTCATTCATACCTATTGTGTCAAACCGTGATATACAGGACTACAGGAGCGGAGGACAATGGTTACTGTCACTGGTGTAAAAGGAACTATAGTCCGATAGAAACTATAGTCCGGTTAAACTATATAAAACCTAGAAACTAATATTGAAGTAAGGACTACTATTTCTAGAGAGAGGGGTCCACAGGGTGAAGACCACTGACCCTAGAAGCCATGGTCCGGAGGACCGCTCGGTTTTGTAGTCCGGTTAGGGCTATTGTTCCTAGGGACAGGGATCCAAAGGACCCCTGTCCCTAGGAACCACAATCCCCGGGCTATATCTCCAGGGGGACTATATCTCCTTTCACACCGGCTGTACATGACAATAAATTGTGATTCTCACCTACACTCCAAATCTATGACAGTCCAATCAATCGTGACCGATTTCAGATGTCTTGGGTCTATGGTTGCATCTAGTGCAAGTGATCTAAAAAGGCGCAAAGCAGCTGGTTTGGATGGAGCAGTTATGGAGAAACCCATCCATACCTATAACCACCAAAGTGAGGCTGTTCAACACATGTGTCAGTTCTTGTACATGGATGCGAGTCCTGGGTCATCACAAAAGATATGGAAAGCAAACTACAGGGTGACCCAATAAAAAACTTTACCCAAAATGAAAGTGATATTTTCCACTTTCCACTTTTGTGTCGCCTGCCTTAAGGCAGGAATGGCCGGTATTCACAAAAGCGGGTTAACTTTAACCCAGTGGTAATTTTAAACCTGGGTTAAATATCACATAGAGGATAACATGAATTTAACCCATGATCGTGGATTAAACCCTGTTTAACCCTGGTAAAGTTACCGCTTTGTAGGGATCATTTTGTCCCCTGTTGTTGTTGTTGATGTCTGTTGTTGTGAAAAGGGTTAACATTTGCCTGTAATATCCACATACTTTGATGGATTTAAACCAAACTTGGGTCACAGGTACAACATGGCATCCCCCATTTGTTGAGGAGGTGAAAGGTCACATACCAAGGTCAAAGGTCATGTGAGGTCAAGTTGTAAAATAGGCTGAAAATGTAAAATTGACCTCATTTGAAAAGTTGAAGTTCAATTGGAACCAAACTTGGTTTATGGAGTTTACCTGCAAACCCTCATGTGTTTATGAGGTCAAAGGTCACATTTCAAGGTCAAAGGTCACATATCAAGGTCAAAGGTCATGTGGGCCTATCTATATCAAATTATTTTCAAACTCGTGGAAGTGATTTCAGTAAGGGTCCTTTTCATTATGTCAATTTTTTTTTCATGCCATTATGTTTAAAGTTGTGATGATATGACATGTCCCTAAAACAGGCACTCGAGATAGATTCTTGGAGATAAGGGGTTCCCAAAAAATAAGTTCCCCCCCCTAAAATTCGATGACATTTTGTAGCATAACTTCACTTAGAACTGGATGTTTAGAATTTTTAAAAAGTTTTAAAGAGAGGAAACACTTGGCTCTGCCACAAAAGTCGTTGCTTTTCAAAAAAACACTTTTGGCATCAACACACGCTCCCTTTTTCCAAAAATGTTGTCAGAAAAAGTGGCACTTTACCGTATTCAAAGGTCTAAAGTGAAGAAATTATCAACTTGCAACAACGATTTCATTTCCTTTCTTTATATTCATTGCGATGTGAAGTAAATAAGCTTAAAACATGAATGCATAGACAAACAAGCAAGACAAATATGCAGACAAACAAATAATGAGATGAAATTTGTGTAAGCAACACCTGTCGAAATGTGAAGCAGATTGACACGAGGAGAAGGCTACGCTGGCTCAACGTGGTGGAATTGTCCAGCGAGCATGGAACCACATTCATCAACAGAACATCAACAAATTGGTAAACAGCACGTTTAAACACTACAATGATGTCATCAGTGCAGATGTTAGAAACATTGACTATTAGTCTCACCCTGGATGACAAAACAAGCTTATTTTGATTTGAAACCGGCATTTCAAACATTAGCTCTTTCTTTCATAAAAAAGAGCAATAGAAAATGACTATTTGATACTGATAAATGTAAAGCTTACATCTCATTGTTTGTTTTCATGCATATTTGTCTTGTTTGTTTGTTTTACCTATGCGTCAATATTTTATGCTTATTTATTCAGACCGCAATGAATATGGAAATGAAATCGTAAGTAAATTGATAATTTTTTGACTTTACACTTTTGAATACGGTAAAAGTGCCACTTTTTCTGACGACATCATTTTTGGGAAAAAAGGAGTATGTGTTGATGCCAAAGGCGTTTTTTGAAAAGCAACAACTTTTGGCAGAGCCAAATGCTTCCTCTTTTCAAACCTTTCTAAAATTTTCCAATCATGCAGTTCTAAGTGAAGTTATACAACGAAATGCTCTTGAATTTGGGGGGGGCTTATTTTGGGGGAACTTCTGTTAACAGGGGTCTCCAGCTAATATACAGTTATTGTGTATACCACACGTAGCCAATTATATTGAAATGGACTTTTGGTTGCCCTCCAGATCATCCAAGTATAGGAAGAACGCTATACAATACAGCACCTGGTTCACCTGAAAAAATTTCAGCTATTACTGCAGGTGAATCCTTTGTTGGGTTTAAAGGTGGCAACGAGAGTTTTGGAGGCAACCCAATATTTGTCTATATTATGTTCATAGAGACTAGACCTCATAGATTTCTTCCCTTGTATTGGCTACAGAATTGATCTTAAAAGGAGAAAAGGGTGATTCTGAGTGATTGCTTATATTTCAAGTAACATAGCTATTTCATATTTGCGTCCTATACGAAAATTAGTAATTTCACTATTTTGGTACCAAAAATACTTCCCACTTATCCTTTCAATGGGGGTTATTTTTATGGAAAGCTTTATCAGGACAAAAATCAGTACTTTTGAATTTTTTAGAGGGACACCTGAAATTTGAAATCTCTTTTTGCACCTTTAAATACTTCAGGACTGTATAGCTGAACACTCGAACGTAAGAGAAGTTAGTACTGTTACGTCACAAATAAACACCCAGGGCCGATCTCCTCCGCCCTTTTTCAGCAAGTCGAACATTGTGTCTGAAGTACTGATATAAAAAGGCTTATTTTGGACTTTCGGGCATTATTTAAAAAAACTTTTGTGTATAATCATTTCCTATATAAATAATTAAATGTCAATATGTCAAATAGAGATATATGATTATCCTTGGCTAAAATCGCTTTAAGTTCGCTGGGCATCGACTCCCGCCGCATGGTCAGATGAGAACCACTAAATTTTATGCTCTTTATACCTCCACCATAGACTCAGTAAAGAGACCAGGTCTGCAATGTACGTAATTTCACTCACATGTGCGTCAACTGTTTGGGGATGAGAAAATATTTGCAACCAAGGCAAATTATAACTTTAGCCCACGACCCGGGCCCGACCCCAGGCACTGGAAAGATGATTGTGGTCGCACCTGCTCGCACCGAACGATGATGAATGATTTAGTTCAAAAGGCATTTCCTAAAACGCAAATTAGCTAATATAGGTGGTGACCCGATCTACACCTGGCCCCCCCCCCCCCCAACACCACACCTTCCTTATCCCAGCTCCATCAAACTTGAGGTTTTCAATATCATGAAGGTAACAAATATTTTCTCATTACCTCAATGTATAGGTTTTTTTTTCGGCAATTTTGGCCTTTTAATTATCAACCAAAAATAATTTGAATCAATTTTCCGGTCCAAATCCCCCAAGTACACGTTCGTTTTAGGAGCAACTATATTTTCCATTTTTCGTCAATCAATTTCGTCGTACAGCTAACATTAGCTAGTTGGTATGCAGTTTCGTCTTATAATTGCTTTTCAATTTCGCTCATTTTCACATTTTTTAAAAAATTACATCGGTTCCTCGGACCGCTTGTGGTCGCCTGCCTCGCGGTTAGTTAATGATAGGCCTAACATTACCTTTTACCTTCTGCTTTGACCTTGACTCAATCCACAATGAGGGATCCCATGTTGCACCTATGAATCAAGTTTTGGTTCCAATTGAACTCAAACTTTTCAAATGAGGTCAATTTTAACCTGTTCATTTCAGCCCATTTTAACAACTTGACCCCTCACATGACCTTTGACCTTGATATGTGAACCCTTTGACCCTCATCAACACATGAGGGATCCCATGTTGCCACTATGAATTCAAGTTTGGTTCCAATTGAACTTCAACTTTCAAAATGAGCCAATTTTACATTTTCAGCCCATTTTACAAGTTGTCCTCACATGACCTTGACCTTGGTAATGTGACCTTTGACCTCAAATCAACCAATGAGGGATCCCATGTTGTCACCTATGATTCAAGTTTGGTTCCAATTGAACTTCAACTTTCAAAGAGGTCCATTTTACATTTCAGTCAGCCCATTTTACAACTGACCTCACATGACCTTGACCTTGTGTATGTGAACCCTTTGACCTGCATCAACAAATGCGGGCTCCCATGTGCACCGATGATTCAAGTTTGGTTCCAATTGAAGTCACTTTTCAAATGAGGTCACTTTTACATTTTCAGCCTATTTAACACTTGACCTCACTACTTTTGACCTTGGCTTGTGGCCTTTGCCTCATCACAAGTGGGGGATGCCAGTTGCACCTGTGGACCCAAGTTTTGGTTTAAATCCATCCAAAGTATGTGGATATTACATGCAAATGTTACCCCTTTTGTCACAACAGACATCAACCACAGACAACTACAGTGACAAAGTGATCCCTATTGTCTTCCTGCCTTAGGGCCAGGCGACACAAAATCACATTTTTTTTTTTTCGCTATATCCAAGAATGGTGCAAAAAAATGTAGTAATGGATTTTCATTCGGAGATTGTTATTCTAATTGGCGATCATGCATTCAATTACGTTTTCGTTTAGACCTACACTATACAGTATGCTATAGACCTACAAAACGAACAATCATACAATGATATGTCCTTATTTACATCTATTTTGGTAAACATGTCAAATAACAAATGTATGAATTTCATATCTTCAGGACACACCGTAATATAATTATAAGCCACTTATATACATTTTGGGTGCCAATACAATTAGAGTCTTCGTTTTGTGTTGGGTAAGGGTCCTTCTACAAAACTATAGACCCTGTCATATTGCCACTAATATACATTTTTGTGTCAATACAATTAGGGTAAGTTTTGTATTAGTAAGGGTCGCAACTAGCTCTGCTCCAGATCCGACTTACCGTCATAGATCCAAAACCTTCCTACGCCCCATGAAAGCTCAAGACCCTGTATCAATTCTCAAAATACATTTTGCACTAAAAAAGGTTTATGGTCTTGGTTTTGTAGTTCTTACAAAACTAAGACCCCTCTGTTTTTGGCACAAGTCAATATTTCTTTGAATTTGAAACAGAGTCCTAGTTTTGTAGTTAGACCCTTATTCAACCTCAAAACTAAATACCCGAATTTTTGTTTGTGTTGCCAAATGTATATAGTGGAATTCAGACAGTGTTCTTAGTGTTGTGTAGTTGGACCCTTACTCACCTACAAAACTAAGACCATGTATTTGGTGTCCAAACAATTTTCTTGGAATTTGAGACGGGGTCTTATTTTTGTAGTTGGATCCTTACCTAAAACCAGGGGCGGCGTCAATCGCGACTCAATCGTGGGGGGGACAGTGTAAATTTGTCTCGACCCCCAACTCCACCTCCCCCAATCCCCACCCCCCCCTCCGCTCATCTCTTCAATTTTTTCGAACCGTCGGTAGAAAAAATGGGTATACCATATAACCGGCGCGCCACAGCAAGCCCGATAATTTGTTTGTCCTGTGATTTTTACACCAAAATGTTTACCTTTCAATAAGGCAGTAGAAACAATGTACGTAGTAAGTGACAGGGGCAGATCCAGCCTCTCTCGAGTAAGGGAGACCAATAATGAAAATGAAATTGGCGGCCCTAGCTCCGGCAAAATCTGCGTGGGTTCCATCGTCCGCGCGAAGCGGAACCCCTGCAATGAACGCTTTCGAAAACACATTTTTTCATGCAAATCAGGGATCGAAACAATGCAAATTGATAGAGCGACTTGAAATTTTGGTGTTTTTACCTTATAATGCTACAGATATGATAATCGGTATTAAAAAGAAAAAATATAGTTGATGGTTTAGTTTTCGTTTGAAAAATTACCAAATACATGCAAGTGTTCACGGAGAGTTAATTTGTATTAAGCTGTCTGGGTGGGTAACGGGAGGGGTGGTCCGACGCCCGTGCAAACGCGGACCCCCTGCATTGTTCCACTTTCCAAACAACATTTTCTTATTCAATTTGAACAGAAACAATTTTGAACAGTGGTCACTTTATAATTCTAGGTATGATCAACAGCTTAAAATCTATTTGATGGGTTAGGTTTTTGTTTGAGGAGTGAATGGGGTGGGCTCCTCCCGCGCTGCGCGCGGAACCCCCCTGCAATATTCACTTCAAAAAACATTTTTGCAAATTTGATGAAACATTTGAATGTACAAGTGCCACGCACTGTATTATGCTTATAGATATTATAATGATCCTGAATCGCCGTTCGATCGATCGCCGTTTTGACAGATTGTACGATGTTAAACGCCTTCCAACTATTTAATCTGGGAATATGGCCATCTTTTAAGGTTTTGTATAAAACAGGCTCAAAAATAAATATCTAGGACCATTAGTCCCTAAAAGGTATTTCAAGGTATGCTCTTTACAGGGTGTTCAAGAAAAATTGTGCATAGCATATGCTGACCCTGAACTCGACATGTTCATGAACAGTAATTTTCTGACATAATCGTAATATTCATTTTTTACACTATAATGCTAAAAAAATGAAGAAATCGCTCATAAAAGCAAGCGGATATGAACAGTTTTGTACACCTTCTTACCATTTCTCCCATTCCAATGGAGTTCACACAGTAAACAACATTTTGTGTAAACGAATAGATACCGCGGCCCACCAAGGAGGAATTTTCTAGCTCTTTAGGTATGTTGAAAGGAAAGAGTAAACTCATGTGGACTAACCCTGGTTTAAACCGGGTCTAAAGTTAGGCTCTCTTTCGGAATACCAGCCTATGATTTTTTTAAACTATTGTTTGCACAAGCAACTTGGACAAAATTATATGGATCAGAGAAAACTCTTCATGGATCAATAGCATGTGTAAACAGATTGAAGAGATGTTGGATGAGAGTTTGTTTGCATAAAAATATGCACAACATAGATGAAAGTGGTTTCAGTGATCAAGTGACCTAGTTGTAAAATGAATTTTGAAAACAGATTAAGTAGTTTGGCTAAGTTTATTTTTTAACAATATTATACAAATACACTGTTCTAAAGACACTTAAATACTGCTGGCCGTGTCATAAAGTCAAGTTTCAAAATGTTATAAACGTTAGCTTCTTGAGCTGGCAAGAAAGTATTATAATAGGTCTGTTGTCTTAGTAAGTCTTCCTTCAACGGTGTTTCTACCATTGCGACTTGTATTAATTGTCTTCCAGCTTATGGCAATGGACAAGTTAAAAAGTAAATTTAGAGAAATAAAGTTATTGAAAAGAGATCTGTTTTCGACTTGCTGGACCAGGTGATAATTGACTATTGGATGTTACAAGTTTAAAATTAAAATCGAATATAATAATGTCCACTTAAATCTGATTGCAATTTACTCTGTGAAGCAAGGTCTGAAATTTTATGGATACATCGAATAAAAACAGTAAACGGAATGTAATTTTAAAGGTTTGTGTGGTCTATTCAAGTAATTTTCAACACCTAATTCTTACTGTTGAGTAAATATTGAGGAATATAAAGACCAATGGTTAGGCTTAGTTCATTCCCGATTGAGTATTTAACATGAAAGCAACCATCGACTCCAATCGTATTGACTGAGAACATTCAAGCATTCAGGTAAAAAAAAAAATCAATGGTAAAAGGTAAAAGTGTTTTCCAATAATATTTAAGAAAATAACAAACCTATTATGATTTAAAAAAACCAAAACGACAAAGTGGTTATTTTCTCAACTGGCGCATTGTCAGATTATTTGTAGAATGAAAAAGAAAACATGGTTATTCACCAGAGGCGTAGCGGGTCAGCCGCGCATTTTAAGTTTGAATCATTAAAGTGCATATTGGTATGATTCTATCGGCACATATAAAATGAAATATCCATTAAATAAAACGACCAGATGTTTATCATGCCATGGGAGTATTCTGGCGAAAAAAATCCAGATTTATTCCGAAAATTACACAACTGTACAGCCAATCATGGAAGCTACCATGTATATTCCCTGTGTTATATTAACAACGCTGCATGCAATTACCGAAACAGAAGCCAGCGAAAATATATCACGTGACTTCAGCAAGTTTGCCACAAGCCTCATCCTTGTGAACTTCGTTGAGCACACAAAGGATAGGAGCGAAGTTCGTTTAGAAATTTTTATTGAAAAAAACTACACTTTTTAAAACCTCAGTGATTTGAGAAAAATGTAAAGAGGGGTGTTTTAGTTATCATTTTGTGATTAACAAAGGTTTTAGTTGGCCTAAACACTAACAATCCATGAAAACGTGGACATTTTAAAAGGGGTCGTGTAATATTTATAGTTTTATCGCAGTCGCACTGTACAGTGTTCGAAACCCACTAATGCGCGGTTCAGCAATCTACGTACTTTTCAATGTACCGAGTAGCTCTTCTTTGTATGATGAAGAGTTTCCTAATTTTATTTTAAAAACTATATTTCTCAAGAATCCCAGGCTCATTTTATAAAAATTAGGCACAAATGTATGCCATTTTTTTATAAATTTATATATTTTAAAGGAAAACGTTAAATTAAAGCTGTGTTTTTAATTTCAATGTTAAAAGTAAACGCGATAGTCTTTCATACAGGCCAGAACTTGACTAACCACCGATCATCTTTCAATTGGTGTGAAAGACTAACATGGCTTGTGGCAAAACGATAGTGTAAATAATAAAACATGGCGGCTTCGTTAAATCGTCTACTGCTTCGAACGTTAAGCACGAAAATGGTGTTTTCTTCGCAAGGAATACTCCAATGACCATGAAAACCATCTGGTTCGTCATATTTAGGGATATTTCATTATATATGTGCCGATAGATTCATACCAATAAATCCCTTTAAAATGCCAGTTCGGAGAAAACACCATAGCGCAAAGTTGGGTTGGCGTAAGCCTATTTTGTTTGTTTGAGAAGTATAATTTTTCTTTATATAGTAACGACCCGCTCTAAATTCGATGGAGTTGGTGAGTCTTTGGTGCACGTGCTTGCCATTGCAAGGAAAAGTACAAGATTGGTCGAGGCGATCACAAAACTTGTCATTTCTCAAACCAAAACAGGCCCTGCATTGAAATCAGGTCTATAATTCCTAGGTTACAGAGTATTTGCGAACGTAAGTAAGCGTCTTTGTCGTATTGATTTTTTTTTTCGACGAGGGGAGGGCCGAAGCCCCGGATCTTCCATTGGTAAACGGTCGGTATAGGCCCTCAGTACAAATTGTGGGGGGGACATTTGATATTGTGTCCCCCACCCCCAAAATTGTGGGGGGGGGGGAACATGTCCCCCCGTCCCCCACCGATTGACGCCCATGCCTAAAACTAACAGTATTGGCGCCAAAATGTATATTAGTGGTTTTTGTGGTTTTGTACTTTGACCCTTAGCCAACTACAAAACCAAGACCTGAACTTTTTGGGTGGCAAAATGTATTTTACTGGAATTTGATAGAGGGTCTTAGTTTTGTAGTTGGACCCTTACTCAAATACAAAACTAAGACCCTGTTTTGGTACCAAATCAATATTTCTTGGAATTTGAGACAGGGTTTTAGTTTTGTACCCTAACCCAACTACAATCTAATCCTGATAAAAGAACATTTTTTTTTCATTTTTGTTATCTCAATGGCGAAATAGAAAACATGAATTGAATCACAAAGCTAATCCAATTGAAATCGATTGAGCTGGTTATGCCATTGGCTGACTATTCCACGAAGTCAAACGCTCCTTTAACAAAATCAAATGACATTTTGCCAAATCGAAATACCAATATACATCATTTAATTTCGCACGAAAACAAACGACCCCTTTATAAATGGAACAGAGGGAGTACTTATCATTAAAGCCCTAACACGCTGCTTACGTGGCATAAACATTTCAATAAGTTCAACTCAGGCAGAGTGCCTTGTTCAGTCTGTCCGGCTTTTTCTGCATATGCAAAAATTTGATACTTTTATACAGGGAATGTTAAAACCACACAGCAATGTAATCAAGGCTGTCACACTGAGTAGCACAACCACTGCACCTGACCACAACAGGTGTTTGTGGTTTGATACTTAGCCAGTGTGCACAACAGACCACAAGGTAGTGTACCAATTTTTTTAATTTTTTTTTTTTTTTAATTTAGTCTTTCTCTAGACAGGGTAGCCCTAAAAATGCTAAAGCACTGATTTCAAACCTTAAAACACAATAGTGCTGCAGCATCAGGTGAAAAAAGGGCATTAGATTTCTACCAACCAGGGCTGGAATAATAACATTTGCAATCATAGCTAAAATTAATCTTTTGGTTGTGTAGTTCATGAAAATATGTGATGACAAAAATAAAAGTGATGGCAATTTGCATAAACCCAAATTTTCCAAAATGGCCGCCATTTTTTTCTATTGACTGTGGATTTTTCTGATATTGATTGCTGAACTGCTTATTCTGCCTATTGAAGATTTGTGATCACTGTTTATCTCTTCACAATGGATTTACTGCCTGTGACTCTCCTAATTGCCTTGCTTGTATTTGCAAGTCCAATTTGTCTTATACACCATAAGACTGAGACTAGCAAAATATCACTTTCCATCTACCATGGAAATGGAAATTTCACACATCTTAAATTCCTTCATTCAAGGATTCCATACATTTTTTTTTTTTTTTTTTTTTTGTAGCTTTAAGATTGTACTTTAAGATTTATGTAATATGTTGTAACTGTAAGACCATGTAAAGCGCTTTGATCATTCTTAATGCTAAGGCGCTATATAAATATCTGTTATTATTATTATTATTTTAAAGGTAGTAGCACTACTATGGTGACTTAGTGTCAGAATGTATGTTGTCTGGGTTAAGAGGTTCAATATATAATTGCCAGAATTGTCTGAGTGATGGGAATTTATATACACGGCTATTTTTCAAGATGGCTGACATCTCGTCCAAGAAAACTGCATATTTCGTAGTATATAACCTAAGAAGATAATTTTGGTGTCAAAATTATTGGTTTTTCTTTGGGTCAGAGTTCAACAACACACTTTCAAAACTGTGGGAATAATATCAACGGTGATGTTATTTGCAAGTTGTCACTATTTTCACCAAGATAGCCCAATATTATAAACAAGTACCCCAAGAGTGGTAATTAATGTGCAAGTTATAAAATATATGAACCCAGATGCTTGATAATTATATCAACACGACTCCTCAGTATCCCTCATTAGATCTTCCTACTGCGCTTTATGGCCTTTTATGAACGAAAACCCCCATACATTGACTTACAACATGTGGACATGTGACCCATTACCATTTAAATTGTTCGAAATCATGGTCATTTTAACTCAACATATCTGAACAAACAAATAATAGTGTTTCTATTAAAGTAATACAATCCCTAAATATCAAAATTCCCATGGGTGAATCATATAGAGTAGTCAAGGTTCACATTTTGGGTGTCACATTGTTGGTCCATGAATAAAACTGACTCACGACTCATATGAACAGTTTTTGAGAAGAAGCTGTTGAAATCCTTGACCCTAAAAAACATACACTTTTGGTTCACTAAAATCGTTCATCCTAGTTGGCTGTATAGCATGAGGTACAAAGGATTTTGCCTTTTATATTTTAACCCATCTTATGGAAAATAGAGACATGAAAACTTACATTACTTTTTATTATATCTTCATCTGACAGTTTTGCAAATAGTTTTCATTGAACTCCTTGACACAAAAGAAACATTTTTAACTCACAAAATATTGTCTTCTTATGTGTTTTTGGCTTTAAGATTGATTCCATTTTTGGAAAATTGCATCGATACAAATTGCCACCACTTGTTAATTTTTTGTCATCACCTGTTTTCATGACTCCACATCCCTACTGTCAATTTTTAGCTGATGATACAAATGTTATTATTCCAGCCCAGTACCACTCTCCTAAACTGGTTGGTGCCTGCAGCACTACAATTTCAAAATCATTGAGGATAAATTTTAAATTGTGAAATAACAAGTTTTGTCGGTTCTTAGCATATATCGTGATCAAGGCTAGAAGTCTCTTTGCATTGGTAACTTATACATTACCCGTTGATACCACCTATATACATGTCCATTTATACAATAATAACACAGAATTTATATTTACTTACTGTAACTACTGTTTATGAGCATCAATTTGTGATCGTTTAAACAATGTATACCACCTTAAAGTCCACTGAACTACATGTTCCTGTTACTACCACTCTCTCTCTCGTCTCTTCTATTGTAACCCTGTTTCCACGCGTTTAATGATTTACCAATCCTTTTGTTTGGTGAATTATTGATCACCCAATATTTTTCTGGTTTTTTCCTGATTTTCCTTGTCACATACTCTTATTTCTATGTTTTATGTTTGCATAATTTTTTCTTTATTTTTGTACCTGTATTCTTATTCTTGTATGTTGGATGCACCATTATTGGGTAGAATGAGTGGCACTGGTTGTAAAAGTGATTACAAATATGAACTGAAAATGAAATTGGAATCAGCTGAACACCCCCAAAGATTGCATAGCTTTTTTACAAAAAATCTATTCTAATGCCTAATACTACCCGCTCTTAAATGTGGGACTCTTGTGCAAATTTTACTTGCAAACAGGCCCCTAACCAGGATTTTTTTAGGGGTGAGGGCAAAAAGGGACTTGCCCCTGGTGGGGGGGGGGGGGAAGAATTATGCAAAGTCGACTTTTCACCAAAATTTTCAGCTTTTTTTTTTAAAATGAGTCCAAATATTTGAAAAGATGGGTAGGGTTGTTTTTTTCCTTTCAAAATCACCATTTTTTGGTCTAATTAACTTTTTAGTGTTTGTGGGGGATTTTTGGAGTTTGGGGTGGCCCACTCTCACTGCCCCCTCCCACTGGATATACGTGCCTGCTTGCATTCAAAAAACCTCTGCCAACTTTGTACAGAGTGACCCAGGTAATCTTTAAATCACTTCATCTGTCACTTTCTCAAAAAAGATAAATTAATCATTCCAGTCACAAAAACCTTTACAGTTATGTTCCCTCATTGGTTCAGTTGATATAATTTATCAAACCACTGATTCACGAGATAATTAACAAAACCCCCCCCCACAAAAAATAGGACAACGGATCTCCTAATGTGTCACTACTGTGGTGCATGCAGAGAGCTATCCCAAACTGAAATAAAATGTTTGCTTTACATTGTGATTCTGCCAGTGGAAGGGAAAAAATAGATGTTTTTACTGTTTGGTGTAATTCATTTGCTAGATTCCCTCAAATTTCTAGAGTAACATAGCATTCTTTATTACAAAACTGTAGTATAATTGTTGAATCCATACTATGAACGTGAGAGATAAAATTTCTTTCTCAAAACACCGTCACCACAACATATGAAAAGTTTCTTCCCCTTAAAACACCTGGGAATATAGCAGTCTTCTAGAAAAGGGCTCCACACCTACAGTCTTCAAGAAGTCTTACACAAGTTACACTAATGCCACCCACTGTTTCAGAGTCTTAAACCTGTGAAGCTGAATGCTCACTGGAGCTGATGAAGGCAATAACCTAATGTAAGGTTAAGTATTGCATTTTGGGGTGATCTGCTAATGAAATGAAAATCACTGAAAACCATTTCAAAAAATAAAGATAAGCAATAATATTGCCCACTCATCACATTATGTGTGAAGATATGAAGACACATGTGTATTTGTTAGGTAAGAAAGTTTCAAAAACAGTTTTGGGAAAACATCCTCTTATGACACTAGCCCTTCAGTTTAATACTAAGCATTGGTTAAGTCTTCTGCTTCACTGGGAATAAAACTGCCGATCTGTCTTGTCATGTCACTCCCCTGTCTCTCTCCTCCCTATGCGATTTATAATGGGCTATAACCGGTCCCACTCCAAAGGGTGCATATCAACACGTAATTGTTGACGGCCTTGATCTGTTCCTTGGATACAAAAGTTTTAAAATAGATCTTTAAAATGTTTTTCCATTTTTTAATACACCAAGGTAAAATGTCAAATCCAATGGTGGGGTGTAAACTTGGAGATATTGGTTAATACTAAACCTAGTTAATAATAAACCAAGTTAATAACTACAAGCAAGAACACAGCTAAACTCTAAAAACTATTTTAATGCAGAATACAAATGTACCAAGGTTAAAGTAAATATGGCTGTAACAATTGAACAGGAAGGACTGCAATTGGCAATGTGGAATGAAGATTGGAAGCCTGAAGTGCAAGCTGTAAATTGATATGACATTCTTATCAGGGGCGGGGGTTTAGTAATCAAACCCGCAATACTTGTTTGTTGCCTATCTTATATGGGGGGATGACATATTAGAGAGTGTGTGTATAAGTTACGCAGTGCATGCATCTAGTATGGGTTGGTTCATTTTTTGACAGTGGGGTATTTTTTCCATTTCTTAACTTATTATGAAATAAAAATAAGAAGAAGAGAATAACAGATAGGATTTTTGTTTTGCCTCAATCTAATAATCTTGTCATATTGGATGGGGCAGGATCCAATAATTTTATCGTAGTCTGCGCCGTATCCCCTACTCATATATTGGACTGCCCATCAAATAGGACCTGAGATTAGATGGCAAAACAACAAATCCTTCCTTTTATTCTCTAATTGATGTTGTTATCAGCAATACCATGAGATGTAGCCAGTCTGTGCAGATGAAGACTTATCCACTAACCAGGCTGTTGGTGGCTAATTCTTATCCAAATTGGCAAAACTTGCTTTCTCTCAGGCCATTGCCCAAAGATTATTGTCGTCAAGTTTGGTTCTCATTGACATGTAAGCTTTTGAAATGAGTACATTTTAAGGCAAAACTTAGTCAAAGGATGTCATGTGCGGTCGAGTTGTGGTGTATAGGCTGAAGATGTAAAAATTGACCTCATGTGAAAGAAAAAAAAAAAAAAATCAATTGTCACTAACGTTGTTTGTGGAGTTTTGCATGCAATCCCTCATTTGTTGTGATGTCCAAGTCACATATCACGGTCAAAGGTCCATGTTAGGGCCTAATTTTCTCTAACTGATGCCAGGCGCCACAGCGTCCGAGGACTGATGTATTTTTTTGTTTGCATTGTCCGGGTTGGAAAATGTGGAGGGGGACGGCGTGTGGGTGGCTGTGCTGTGCTATTTCTGCCCTTGTCCACAACTAAGCTGGGTGTGATGTGACCCAATATTGATATCGGGGGGGGGGGGGGGGGTAAATTGACCTTTTGAGGTTTGGGCGATATGTCTGGTGTGGCGATTAAAAGCTTATCTGTAAAATACGTTTTTTTTGCATGTTTTCAATCTTACAATGTATAGTTGATCTGATTATCTTACAAAATGGGTGTAAAGGACACGTTTGCCCATAATTGATATTGTCCGGGACGCGAGTACAATATATGGTGTGACCTGTTTCCATTGTATGAGCGCAATGCAATTAAATATAAATGCACCTCAGGATACCGCCATATGGACAGGGTCACATCTGCCTACATGGGGGGGGGGGGGGGGGGATTAATTAAAATGCCATGACCTGATGCAAATCGCCTCATTCCAAGAAACCACATGTTTTTAAGTGTTTGACGTAAGCTGCTGTTTTCTCATCCCAGCCTGTGAAAGCATAGGCGGGTATTTGAGGTATTTGGAGTAAAGTATGTGGGTGGTCGGTGCTCTGTGGGGCTTGCATTCATAGCGTTTTTGGCTCCCTCATTGTATCAGATTGATATGACTATATGGAATTTTATAAAAACAGGGGTTTTGGGGAGAAGGCTATTTCATCAAGTTGAAAATCATGAAGTAGTTTAAATCTGGTCATGAACCTTACATGTATATACCAGTAGCATAAGTATGTACTGGTATGAATTCTTGACTTTAAAAACACTTAGGTGGTCAATAATTATTACACTTAAATTGGTTAAAGTAAATCTTAAATTCAATTGTTATTATCTGGATCTACATCATAATTTGTGTATCACTGTAGTGTATGCATGCAGGTGTCTTCAAGAAGAATAATAAAATATAAATGAGAAAAAAAAAAAGAACACGTAGTCAAATGGCCAGTTGCGATTTTTTTTCATGTTTAATGGGAATTACATGTTTTATTTAACAGAATTTTTTCTATATATATCATTTTGGCCTCTATTTGTTCATTTACTGTTACTATGTTACACATTTTTTACCAAAAAACCCACATGGCTGACTGCAAAAGGGCGGGTAATTTCGCGTATAACGCAATACTCGCCTGTGCAATTCGGCGCGCGTGAGCAAAATTTGGAGTAATGAGCGCATCCGAAACGCCTTGATGCATCAATTATCGCTGATTCATACGCTGGTAAACTTGTATCCAATTGTAAAATTGCTGTGCCACATGATTGCTTTTGCACACAGAACAGGATTTTAATTTCATGATTTTATCCTCATAAATGGTTGTTTTTAATCATAAAGAACCCAGATGAATTAATTTGACCTGGTGCAGAAGCTGTGTGAAGAATATGAGATGAAACGCTTGTGTTTTGGAATAAGGCCATATTTTGTTGCGAATTGTACAACATTTGGACACAATGGCGATTTTCTCTGGTGTTCCTTTCGGCGATAATTTGGATTTTTGGTTCCAGTTCACATCTCGAATCCACATCAGCAACAGGTAAGAAACGTATAGACGTATAGAGCAAATCAAAATCTAGGGTAGGTATTTTTTAGTTTATTGAATTTTTTGTTAAAAATCGGGATTTATGTCCAACTTTTGGATACACTCTTGGCATTCCTCCCAATTGACGGGACACACAGATTTTGCCTTTTTTTTTGGTAAGTAATTTGAAAATTATGGCAAATGTGAAAAACGGGAAATACCGACCCTAGAACTGACTTTGGAATACAAAGAACAGGCACATTTTTATCATATTTCTATATTTTTATGTATAGGGAAACAAAAAATGAGTGAAATCACCATTTTTATGATTGTCCTTTTCCTCAGAAAATATTTTTGGGACAAAAGATGATCATATTTTTGATTCCTTGAGTCATTCCTTCTCAACATATGTATTCCTTTTATTTTTTTTTTTTTTTTTTTATATTATGGGTTGGAACAATAATTAAGAAGATATGGCAAAAAAGCAGTTCCTTTGAATTCCTAACTTAACACCCCCCCTTAAATGCGACACCCAAATGAAATTGACATGATCACATTTGACTCTAGATTACCTTGACCTGAAAGGTTGTCAACTTACCAGATCCCCTACCCAAACACTGTCATCAATAAGTTTGGTTGATACTGAAGGTCAGGGTTTCACTGCAAGCGTTTGGACATTAAGCAGCAGACAGCACACACAGAAGGACTAGCTAACGCCAAATTTGCCATGACTTTTACCCTGAATGTGTTTGACTCACCTAGGTCTCCCTGCCCAAATATTATTAGCAAGATTGGTTGACACTGAAGTCTAGAGTTCACATGGAGACCTTATCATAAATCTATCAGTACAAGTTGAACTTTGTCTTGAGTGACTTGCCTGTCTCAGATACGTTATTTCATGATGGTGTGGCCCTGGATTTAAAAATCAATCCATTCCATGAATACATAAATACTCGTAATCTGCTTTTCAACAACTCTCCCATATCTCTTGGTGCCTTAGCGTTGTTGATTCCTTATCAACCAACAAACCCGAAATTTTAAAAAAAAACAAATCCGAAAAACGTGCCTTGTTCAAGGACGTGCTTTACGTGGTCCGCTCTCTTCAAGGCACTGTTCTTCACGTTTGGAACTTTGAGTATGATCAAGGCCAACCAGTGCCACCCTCCAAGCAAACAACATGCCAAAACTACCATTTTAAATCAGGACACATGTATATATCACAGAAATTAAAAAGAGAAGGAAAAAACTCATAGCTAAGGTTTTTTAGTTTTTTATACTTTTAAGCAAAGTTGCTTTCAAAACCTACCACATCTTTTGGTGACATTTTTTCATCACATTGTCGACTGGGACTTACAATAGCCAAAATAAAGTTACCAGGACAAACGACTGTTGGAGGGGTCCCTTGACAGATTCCTAAAAGAACAAAGCAATATTAGAACACAACGTACACTTACTGTAGTTTTGAAGATGCGAGAGTTTTGTGTGCCATGAAACGTATCTCGCAAAAGGAAATGAAGAAGAGTTTATATTTTACTCAAACAAATTATCCACATTAAGGCACTATCAGTGATTGCTAATCACAAATAAAAAAAAATCCCATTAAAAATCGATTTTTGCATTCTGTATAAACAATACAGGTAGCTATCCGCAAATTCTAAGGCCAGAAGCAAATGTTAATAGGGCAATCGGATGTATTGTCATATACTGTCCCGTACAGACCCTTACTAAACACGGCAACGGAAATGGAGAGTCATATCTTTGAACGTGCTGTTTTCCTTCCATTTCTTCTGTAAATTCTTCAGTTGAAAAAAGTCACTTATGAAGAATTCTACAGACTTAATCCTCACTTTAAGCTATTCCTGGCAAATTTCAATATTTAGACTCTTTTAGATGAATCACTGATAGTGTCCTTTCAACTTGTGATTTTATGGTAGTTTCCTGCATAAAACCTCTTGGCCACACTTTCTTTCCTCCCCCCGCACTCCTACATACATACACGGCCATTTCTTCATGTAGTTACCACACCGCCACCACCGAGTACCATGGATTACCCCCCCACTAGACGTACACCGCCGGCCAGGATTCTGTGTATTTTTTGCCGCTAGACGATATTGTACACACGCGGCTGTCTGCACCTGTCTTTGAGTAGCCTACTTGGTTACACCGGCTCTCCGCGCCTCCCAAGCGCGGTCTTTCTCATGCCAATTTTGTTTTTTTTGATATTTTTGGCATATATTTGCATTTTATACAAGTCCGTGAATATGGGGGTTTTTGATGAAGCCGTTTGATTTGTAATGGATTTGTCCTAAAAAAACGTTCAAAAAAAATGCTAACGTCAGCCCAAGTGTAATAGCGCCCCTCATTTTGAAATTTTTCATCCACTCTCAAAATGGGCCGTCGTGGTAACCGCGGGTATCTACGCCGGTAGCTGCGTGGGCTACTACTCCGTAACTGTCTCCTCAACATCCCCTTCTCTCCACCTAGTGGGCAACTACAGGGTAGCCATTGGGGTGCGTACAGCAAGTGAGCCACTTGTTAACTGTATACCTAATATTGTGGACTTAGTAAGCCGCTATCTTGCAGCTACCACCCGCCTCGCATTAGCCCGGTGTGTACTGTTCATTAGCTGCCCGCGGTAGACATGGTGTAGCTGCCTTATAGACTACCGCGTGAGTAAGAATCCGGCCGTTTAGTTTAATGCCATTTTGTACAAAATTGATAAAAAAGCAGTACCCTTTAGGGGCGGTTCACTAGGTTGCGAACGAACTTCCATATGTGACCTGTTCTGTTGAAAAATGGACCAACTCAGACAATTTCCTGTGCAGATTTGATCATTTGAAATGCTGATATTATAGGATTTCCAAGATCTCTCCACTGGAGAGTCTTGCTAGCTTTTCTTTGGGGTTTCAAGAATTCAATATTCTCTTGATCATATTTTGTATAATTTTTTTTTTTCAATGATTATAATGCTAATAATTATACTGCAATTAGTTTTCTGGTAGGGCAATAATTGTGGAATTTCTTAGTGACAAACCCAATTCATGCCTACAAATGCGCCAAATTAAAACAAATGCCTAGCTTACTAAAAGAATCTGGAGTAACTCATTCACTGTGAGCGCGAGAGACCACATTTGAGACCACATTAGTTTTGTCTTAAATTTAATGCCCATCAGCAGTGCTTCATAAACCACGACATTTAATCATCTATTTACCATTTACTTGATCCTGGCACATTTTTTTTTTATTTTAGCTTAGTTAATAGGTTCTGCTAGAATCAGCAAAGCATTCATCCATACTCCTTCTCTTTGAATTATATTGTATTACAGCCACTTAAACTCTATGATTAACCTTTCACACTTAGTGTTGATTCACTGGTAATCCACACATGCACAACCCTGTGGTCAGGTGGATATATCTCTTTGCTGTGAAGCGGATGACTGGGTTCAAGACTGTAGTTTTGTCTCTAATGTAGCCAGGTTAGTTTTATTCCTTAGATTTATAGTTGTTGCATGTAACAAAAATCTAGGAAGACTTACGAAACTAAAGTAATCTGCCTGTAGCGGGAGTTTCTCAAGTTTGTCCTGTTTTTCTGCGTTGGATCTCTGTTAAACAAACATAATATCCGCACGTGTTTTAACCCACAATTGATAACTAGAATTTCCAGCACATGTTAACTCCCAATAATGATAACTAGCATTTTGCAGTTCTTGACTTTCACGCTCGCTAGAGTCAAAGAACATAAGCTTTGGGCTGCTCCATAAAAAAACATCCTTTTTGTGACCACACATAAACATACATACACACACACATACATACACACGCACAATGGATTACAAAGTGGTCCCTGCAGCTATGCTGGTGGCAACAATGACATTATTAGCAGTGTTTTAAATTTGCAATGATAAAATTTGAGTTGTAGCACATGTTTTTTCTGCTGAACTTCACTACCAAACTCCCCCGCTCTCTGAGGAAGTAATAAGAATCCCATCTCTGTTTATCTAACCGTGATTGTTCACCTTTTAACCACTGTTCTGTTTTTACTTTAAATAATTACCTGTTTTTTGAGAAAACAATACTTATTTCCATTTGTTAATTTGTTTCCCCACTTTTTCTTAAATTTGGCCCTTTGCAAAGAGTGTTTTCCCATTTCTTTTCATTTATAGTTATTAGACTGATTGGGGTTTATTTCTTGCAGTTATTGGTAACCATCAAACGGTTCCAGTGAAGTCATATGAGACACACAACAGGTGAAATGGTAGCCCATATGAAACCTCACTTTTCCTGTTTCTGGACTAGTAAATCTCCAAAATCATAAGCCATGTTTTCTATATTATAGGGTTAGGGGCAAAGCTGCTATGCTCTTTCGATCTCAAGTTTGAGGGTGACGTCACTGCGGGCGTGTTATGTTTCGCACCCTATAAAACTGCCATGCGGTGACTTTGAATTGCAGTCATTAATGGCAAGTATAAAGGCGGCACATCGAACGCTAGAGTGACTGCAAGATCGCCTTATGACATTCACCCTCAAACCAGAACACCGAACAAAGTATAGGCCTAAAGTGACGGAGGAGATTTTTTTCGGGTACAAATGTCTCTCAAATAGCAACTTTATCGGATGTAGACCACCTACCGAGAACTTCGAAGGTTTATTGGCCTAACAAGCACTAAAGAAATCTCAACCTTGTTGTTGACTTGCCGACTTGTAATGTCTCCATAGAACACCGTGAAAATTTTGAGTTTTCTAAAGTACTAAATCATCATCTTATAAAATAAGAACTGTGTATTCGACTTATTCACTTCAGGTGTGGGCTAATACATGTAAACTTCGATAATGCAAAAAAACCCGGGTCGAAAAAAATTGGGGGCGCTTCTTTCTGGAAATCTCCTCGTGTCTCTTTAAGGGTTGGGTAGTAAAACCTACCTTTAATGTGAGTAATTTGAAGTCCTTGCAACATAGTCTTCCCAACTTCTTGATAGCTTTCTCCTTCTGCCGATGATTCTCACGAATTATCTAAAAAAGGCATTGGAGTAATTCCAGGCTGAGAGTTTGAAAGGATTTTAAGAATGGGATGTTAACATGATAATGAAAGAAATTACTGATCTGGACTGTATCCCGTAGAGTCAAACCATGGCATGTGTGTTTCAATTACTTTACAATTGGCTCTATGTGCCGTACAACAATCAAGACTGTCAGGACTATCATTTGCAGGACATGCACCAGTGGCACCTCCAATGTACATATTATGATTCTAAACAGTTGAACAACCTTTCATTTGTTGTTTTCTAATGCTTTCTTTCTCCAGTTTTGTGGGTGATGCCATCATTTTTTAGAAATAAGTAGGATTCTTATAAAAACCCTCAGCCTAACAGCCTATGGCCATGTGCTTGCGATAATAATAATCAGTTTTTATATAGAGCTTTATCACTCAGAAACAGTCTCAAAGCGCTGTTGCCTAGTATTAGTATGATGTCGCCATCAGGAAATCATCACTCATCTGATTATCTAGGTGGCTGATGGCCAAGCGCACATCCCCAGATTCACTTGGGGGAGAAGGCAACTTGAGATAAGTAAAAATAGTGTAAAAGTATAAATAGGAACAATATAAATCTTTAATTAATGGACATAACATACATGCATGTCATCACTAGCCACTGTAAATCGATAGTGTGCACAAAAACAACCCAGCTAATTCATGAATTGGGATTAAAATAAGGTCAAGTTTGTAATAAAAATACCAATAGATCCAAAATCTGAATTATGTCCAATTGTTAAACTTGGGGTTCCATGTGTATTAGCACCACCTGATGAGCCTATTATGCTATGGTCAGTTGGATTACACAGAGCTGCCATGGATTATCTAGGCCTAGTTCAAATTCTTTGACTTTTTAAAGATTTTCAAAAAAGTTCAAGAGTATTTCACTCAGATTATGGGATAGTGAAATGTTGCCACATCAAATGACGCAGGTGTTAGTAACATGTTTATACTCAGTGAAAGTGAACTCTATCCTGGGTCATTTATTGGTATGGACTATAAGTCGTACGAATGATAGATTTCAGGTTATGTGCATTTGTTGCTGATAAAGAGGAAAAAATTAGGGCGGTCTGTCCAAGGTTTTTTTTTTTTTTTTTTTAATTTTTAAGATGAACTCACTTCACACTGTTGCTCTAAAATGAATACAAATGCGATGATATAGCAAAGATTTTTAATTTACTGCCTGTGTTTTGTGTCTTCTTTGAATTGTAATGAAAATCATGGGTCGGTTGGCAAGATTTTAAAATTTTGTTACAAGTTGAATAAAAATTTTTGGGTCGGCAGGTTTTTTTAGGGTCAGTCAGGGTATGGCCAACAAACAATTTTTGGGCCTTGTGTCTCTTATTGCATCTACACTACACGTAACTATTACAAGGATAATAAAATTTAAATGAAAAGAAACTGGCACTAAACAGCAGAAAAGTGAACTCGTTGATCTTTAAAGGGCATTTACTATCCACCAGCCTCGTTCCTTCCGATTGGCCTCGAAGACATGACATTTATATCCATCTGAACCATTGGCCCAAGAATAGTAGGTGTGCCTATCTTAAAGTGCAAATTCGATCTACTCTAAAGAAATCGTACTTTTGTATTTTTGTCTGTGAACATTAGAGTAAACAGCGTGATACAACTAATTCGCTATAAACTCAAAACAACAACTGTAAATTTTGGAAAATCT
>JAMKCH010013648.1:0-25683 GCA_023653785.1 Ophioderma brevispina | reverse complement strand
ACGGTTATTGCGAGTGAATATCATATGCAACTAATTAGCGGGAAATGACAATCTTCGTGCGCTTTATCTGGACGCATGCGTTATTACACCCGCCACGCTCACCTTCTTGCGTTTAGTTCACGCACGGAACACGCATTTTTCCTCACGAATCCAGAAAAACAAAAAATACGCCTCAGTTGTCTGAGAATGCCGTTAGCATGAACCTTGCCAGTAACAACAGCTGAAAATTATATATTTTTTGCTTTGTTGTTGCTGCTGTTTATTTTTGTTTTATTATCGAGCACTCTACAGCGGGAATTGAAATATACTTATGTTATATTACTATGTATATATATATATATATAATATATATATATATATATTTATATCTATATATATAGTATAATATATATATATATATATTATTATATATTTATATATTATATATGCCTGGCGGCGCAGACCTCTTGGCTAAGAAAATAGTTTCAGGCCTTGAGCAGCAAGAATCCTTGTGCTAAGAAATGATAGTTCGGTCAATCTATCGACACGTGCAACAATCACCTTAGCTAGAAATGGGTTAGTTACAGTGAATTTATAGGCCTGAGGCGCATCTTTCTTAGCTGAAAAAATGGTAAAATAGGCCTGCGCGTAACTCTTTGTATAGCTTAGAAATTATTAGTTAAGTACATTTATATACCTTACAGCGCAAAATCATCTTTTGTCTATGTTTATGTTGAGTTAAAATGAACCTCGTATTACCAAAGCCTTTTATATTTTTTGGGGGGGTTACACCCCAGGGAGTTCGTCTAACGTATCCGCGCTTAACGTTTATTAAAGTATAGCATTCTTTCCATGCTACAAAACAGTACCAACATACCTAGTATGGCCGAACAATGACGTCATATGAATGAAGTCCAAGAATCGGCAAAGTGGCATTTGCCACAGGAAAATAGGCGAAATCCAATTTTGCGCTATTAGGTAGAATTATCGGATTTTCATGCGGTTTCAGTTTAAAACATGGCAATTGACTCGTTCATACAAAACACAACATTGAGTTTGGAGAATTTTTTTACAAATGTACAGTAATTATTCTGGATGGCAACCACCCCATCTTACCCTTCGACTTTGATGCATACCCTAACTCCGGATAGTATCTTCACATTTTTTGTTCATAATGCCGGAAAAGAGTTACCCCGAAGAAGTTTTTACAACAGCTTTTGCATTTTAACACGCGACCAGCAGCTCAAGGAAAGTCACTTCGGGTTGTTAACCACCCCTTATGACAATTCCTTTTGAGTGGTATATCTATGAACCTTCATATTAATGAAAATGATTCTGAAAATCCTGGGGGATTCTCACTTTTGTTTGGGTAGGGATGTGCGGCGGGGTATTTGAACCATACCCCTGAAAAGTTATACCAAAAATGAAAGACTTTCTACCCATCCTTATACCTGGATTCTCATTGAGGGGTGGGGCGAAGCCCAGAAGGTGAGAGATAGTAACTGTTAAATTGTATTTTAAGCCATTCTGCCAGCACTTTTCAATTTCACGGTTTATTATACCAAACGGCTGATGAAAATACCGCCTCCCCGTTAACCACCCTTTTCCACTAAGAACCCCCCGGGCTGAAAATTATTTTACCAGTTATATGTTTTAGCATATTGCTTATCCCTATGCTTTATCTGTTAACCATACTATTTTTAAACACACATGGCCTAATGCGGGGTGGAGGGGGGGGGGGGTGGGTGGGTGAGTTTCACTCACGTTGGTACCTAGGGGCCCAAGTAGACACCTTTGAGGGGTCATAAGACAAGGCCCAACGTGTAAGTATAAATGAGTTCCGGGTTATAACCTTGAAAATAGGGGCCAAAACCATTGCTTCCGAAATGCGTCAAAATAGCCCAAAATGGAACAAGATGTCTGCCGACCATGTTTTGTTTTTTTTGTTTATTTTTTTTGAGGGCACAGCTCGTTCCCCGGTCAAAAGATCTCGTGGGGTGATCTTACATACTTACAATCTATTTATATGAACCTAAAAAGGTGCTAAACTACCATTTAATCAGATAGTACATATCCAAAACAAATGCTTAAAACACAAAGCATTGTAAGTTGTGAACTATATAGTAGATGCATACACAGTGTCAATTTCATTATTGGTGATTTTCATTAGGGGGGTCCTTTCCCCCTTTTTTCATAACTCATACTTGTACACGTTTATATTTTTTTTTGTATCATGCAGTTTAGGATCCTGAGGATTTAAAGCTTTCATTTTGATATATGATGCATTTTGTTCCAAATTAGGTCACCGGTTACTCGAAAACTAGAGGGTTTTTCGGGCTCTTGCTGCCAGCACTAAATCCAAACTCGGGTCTTCGTTCGTTAAAGGGGCCAACCGACCAACCAGTTTAAGGACCGTGTGACACTCGGTCTCCGAGAAGAGCAAATAGACGCGGTCAGACAACACAGATAGATAGACAGACAGACAGACAGATGCCAGGACAGATAGACAGACCACCGGTATTATTTCAAATTAAGGGAGACTCCGCCATATTTCTATAGGGGGATATTGATATGGGGTCATCCCCGGCCAAGCGGACACTAGGCTTTTGATGCCATTTTACAAAAACATATTGTTTCCATGGTACAAGCTACTGTAACAGAATAAGTTATTGGAAAACTGATGATGGTTGGCCGGGAGGTCAAATCCGCTTGCTATTACAAGGTTGGCCCCATTTTTGATGGCCAAATCAACACTTTGTTGTGTATGTGTGATTGATATAAGAAATGACAATATTTCTACAATGATGATTACTTCAATCGAAAAATCCCAAGCTAGCTTCGATTGTGGTAATAATGTATTTTAGGTCACCCTTATTTACTTGCTACGTTACTATTGTTATGAGGTCTCGTGGACATCAAAGGTCAGAAATACCTTACAAACACAAATAAATGCAGCATGTGCAAAATGATATGGAACTTTTTATAAGTAAAACAGATTTTTTAATGATTTTTTAATCAGTTTGTTCAAGCATTTGGTAGTCCAAAAACAATATTACAGATGCTTAAATACACACAATGATTGATTTTGATATTAAGAGTTCAGTTCAGCGATTGGGATCGCGTTTGCCTGATCAGCGATGATAAGTCCTCACAGTGAAGACTCCCCAAAATGAAAGCCATAGTTCACATAAAATATCATGGTATATTCCATGCGAATCTTCACAGTCCTGAAGGAAATCTTGTCCAGCAGTTCAAGGACGACGGGAGTTTCCCTCGACGACAATATTCTCAATGATTCTGCAATACAATCCAGGTTTCTACCACCCATTAGTCTGTCGCTAATGTCCTCATACTAGGGACCACAACTGGAATCCTTTTGATTCCAAAACTGAAAAGGCTCTTCTGGTTAAAAGACGAACAACAGGACCAGTTTTATTAGCTTTCAAGCTCCGCGCGGTCTCCAAAGTAGTATAAATCCTGGCACATGCAGAACAAAATCTACATTATTGTAGATTAAAAACTAGCTATACACGAATCCGAGCGGGGAAGCCTCGAAAGGACCAAAAAAAAAACTATACGTCGCCGCCATTACTGGGGGGGCATCTTGGCCACCCAAAAAATGCACAGTACACTGTTAAAAAATGTCCGAAAATTAGAAAACGATTTCCGTAAAAGTTCGGAAAATCGGTTTAGACAACAAAATAAAGAATAAAAAAAAACAAAAAAAAACAACAAAAAACATAAAAAATGTTAATTTACGGAAATATTTCAAAAAAAATTTCTGGCAGCAATATTTCCGGAATTTTTTTTGGTCCGTAAGTTTAAATTACGGAAAAATTCTGTTAAAATACACATTTTTTTTTTTTTAAAACTTAACAAATTTTCTGTTAAAATTTACCGTCAAGTTCCGTTAATTGACAAGAAATTCTGTAATTTACCCTAAAAATGACTGGAACTACTGCTGCCAGAAATTTCCGTAAATTTACGGAAATATTTTTTAACATGTACACACATGCCCCCATATTGCCTGTTACGAGCTTAAACGAACGAAATAAAGGAATTTACAACCTACATTTTCGCAATTTAGCAACTTTTCACCGTTTTTTTATATGGATTTAAGGAAGGATGATGTCAGGGACTGGGCCTAAAAAATGGAATTCCAGGCAAGTGTCTTACTGTTGTTGTAAAAAATTGAAGGTTATCTCGCCCCCACTGTGAGTGGACTGGAAATGAACGCTTATGGTTAGAATACGTGTTAAAAAATTGGTAATACAGCTGCGTGAGAAAAAAATCATTTTTCTTAAAATTCAAAACTCAGACAAAAATAAAGTAACAACAGAATGTGATATTATTCAGTTGTACGTGTGAAAAAAATCGAAATAGTTCCCAAAGACGCCCCAGTCCGCTTATTCGCATGCCCAAAACAAACGTGACATCTTCCGATGAGGGTTGTTGGTTTTAGAAAGGACGCTTATTGTGGGTTTTTACTGTACATGGGAGTGATGTACGTGTACGTGTAAGTGGAAATGTGGAGCTAAAATTTAACCACTGTTTTAAAATGGGATTTTGTTGAAAACAACAATCGTATTTAAAGCAAAACTACTGAAAATAATAAAAATAAGTTTCATTCCACTTCATTAGAAGCTTGCAGATTCGGTGGTTTTTCAATTTGGGAACCGATGCATATGGTACGGCCTGAAGACATTCACATTTCTTCATGTGTCATTGGAGAGTGTATTTTACACGCAGTTGTTTCCATTTTTTGTAACTTTTTATTGGATATTTGTGCAGCCAAGAAATTTACAATTTTTTACTGACGCCCGCCCTGAGATATGCAAATGGATAACAGTGAAATAGTGTTGATTTTTGCCGTCAGAACTGATCAAAATTATCGCTTTTTTGTGGCCAACACGTAAAAACGTAAACGCGTTGTATAACGAGAAATGCAAAAGATGTCCCCCAGTCGTGGCGGATGGTGAGTGCGCGCCCACGGCGTTAGGGGCGAAATAGTCGCCGGCGGATTCGTGTATAACATATGTATAGCTTCCTGGTTAGTACTGTTGGCCCCTGAGTCTTTCCAGTGGACAAGTATTTAAACTTCTCACACACTAGATATCCTTTCTAGCAATAACCATACATCATCATCATCATGCATAAACATAACCATAGCACTGTCATAAGATTTCAAAAAATTACATCATCTGATTGCCTCATTTCATGTTTATAACTTCATGGGGAACCCCAGAGATCAGTAATTGTTGAGTCTCAAAGCATAAACAAGTTGATCAGTTTCTAAGATTACATATGTGGGGAATTCACATTTACCCTATTGTGCAATCTATCTCGTTTGTAAATAAACAGGTGGTGAGCTCAATATAGCACTTGGGAAATCCCCTGCTCTCCTTTTTTTATCATAAACAAAAAGTACTTTCCCGTGGGAAATTTTTTGTTCTCAAATAAAATTGAAAATCAAATTAATATTTTACACGACTAATACAACTATCTTGTATGAGATACCATACACCTTTTTACCTGTGGCAATTAAAAAATAATTCCTCTTACCCTCTCACGGTGAATGGAAAGACCTAAATCTTTGTAATGAGAAGGTCTCACTTATTTTGAAATCTAAATAAACTTGCCACTCCACACTCGACCAGCGTGGCGCGATGTTATCGGTGTGGAGCCCCCCGTTAAAGCGGTTGCTGCGATGCCTCAGAGGAATTATTGGGAATCAAATTGAGAAGATAGGATTCCAAACACAGATGTCCTCGATGGGCTAAGCTATTCCAGATCAATGGTCAGACTGATGAGTCCAAAACAAAAACGTCTGCGCGGCTTTTAATGGAATAAAGCGTGTCACCTTGTATACCGAATAGGTACGATGTATTGATTGATGCCCATTAGGGAACGTCATTTATTTTACGCGGGGGGTGGGTAATTCGCCCTCTCACTTTCTCTCAGTTTCAATATTTGGCATTCCCCCGGATTTTTGAAATTGTCCCATGTAACAGTTCATGTTCTCCACATCTCCTCCCATCCCAACCCAGCGTAATAATATGACCCCCTTTAAAGCACTATCAGCGATTTCTTAACAAATATAAACAAATCAAAGTCCATTGTTTGCAAATGTGTATTGGAAATGTTTGTAGGTAAAGTAGTGTGTAAAACGACCCCTGTAGGTCGTAAGCAACAAACGTCGTATTTGTCAAGATATTATTGATTTTATGCTTTGTTTACTAATAAAAGTCGGGATCAGACCTTTTTAGGCCCAGAAACAATCGTTTTCACAAACAAAAGTAATATAAGGTGTTGTGTGATATGACCTAACACTAACAATTTAGAGGATTAAAATGGGCATTTTGAATTGAAAAAAAAAATACTGCTAGGGCTTAATGTATGACAATAGTCCAAGAAGATATATCACATAACAAACACATGAACATAAATGTGCCATAGCTGATTTTTTTTTCAGGATAGTTTCCTGATTGTTTTTTTAGAGAAACAAAGTCTCCAAGATTCCCTCTTGTGCGATTCGAGGAATAAGGAGGGTAAACGTTTGTACAGGGGTCAAATTCTAAAATTGCGTTCAAATGTATACTAACGTTTGCGTCATGTCATAAGCATTAAAGGGGGATGGTCCGATTTAAGTATATAAAGTTTTTATCTTGATAGAATGTCCTTCACCCAAAAAACCCATCTGTAAAGTTTCTCGCCGATATTTCAATCCGTTTTGACGTGAGAGCTAGAAACGTGATTTTGTGAGCCCCATAGAATAGTGTGTAAAATTAATATTGGTCGACCAAATTGGAGTAACATTTTTGCTCATAATTTCTAAACCAAACATTCTTTAGCCTATAAGATTCCACAGGGTCAATGAGAAAAATAGTAGCTTTCTTTTGATATCAAAATTTCGACGACTTCCGGTAAAATCTGGGGTTCTGGGGACGAGGCTATTAGCGATCGGGCCATGGACCTTTAAGAAAGTATAGTTTGTCCTATCTGCGATTTATTGTTTGACTATATGAAAATAACTGGTCAAAGTAATTTTCTTACATAGTTATAGGGCTCATTATGACAGGTTGCTACAATGTCTGTGTTTTATTACTTCCTTGACACCGTGTTGGGTAGGACATCTATCCTCAACAGCAACTTGAATTCAAAACTACTCGTGCAACAACATCCATCCGGCTCGACCGAGTGCTTGTCTTTGAAAAGACTTAACGGTAGGAGGGCGCTATTAGGCGTATCAGACGGAGACTCGACTAAAGGCTATATCTGGTCACGAACATTAAATCTAAATGATCGTTATTAGAAATTACACTGTTTTGCAGCCGGGTTAAACCACTAACCTCGATGGATTTTGAAGTTAATAATTTATTCCAAAACTATCATATTACTAAGATTTATTGAACTAAGGGAAAAGAGGTCATTTTCTAATGTCACTGGGACCGAGATTGCCATAGTAAATGCACGTAGCAGTTTCCCCAAATTACCGTTTGGAAATTCCCAATGTCCATAAGCAAAATATATTTATCCAGTATAAAAGTCAATACAGGGCCAATGAAACATAAATACTGGCCCAACATTGAACCAGAGTTGCTCTCTGGGGAGGTCGTATGTGAGCCATGGGAACACCAAAATACATGAAAGCACCCTGTCGTGATATGTTAATTCCTTGGAATTAATATAAATAACTCGTATTTTAATCCTACTACGGCTATTTAAACTGAATACTAAATCGGAGATATTGCGGTATATTTATAATTATGTCCGCGAGAGATTTTGAGTGTCAGTGATTTTAAATGTCATTGAGAACAGATCATTTGATCAAGAGAGCTGGAATTTGAATCATTTTCTTGAACTAATTTTTTCAATTGAACTGGAATCAACAAGAACAATGATGAGACAGTTACTTTTAGTTGTGGCGAAATTCATGTATTAAATCATAGAAACAATAAGGACAACCTAATACGCTGTGTGTGAACTGAGTCTCTCTAGCAAGTCTCCTATTTTTTGGCAGGAAATCCAAGATATTTGACCGCTTGGATTCACTTCTACTTACTAGGATTCACTTCTTCTTAAACAAGGAATTCATCCTAATATAATACACCCAAATCAGTTTTGATTCATTTGAGTTGTTATATTGAGATGCTTGCCGGCCATCGTCTTCAAAAGTCAAGAGCATATCAGAAAACATGTAATAGCGCCGGCACATCATAAGTTTTGAAAAAAAACCCTGTCCAGTCAGTTCAATGTTCAAATGACCTAAACTCATTGCCTCGTATTCCAGAGAATTATTTTAGCTAAACACGATTTTAGCTTAAAAGGGAGATGACTCGATTAGTTTTTTAATTTTTCGCCTCGAGTAAACCTCGAATAAGACAGAGGGCAGATGCGCGTCAGTCTAATTTTGACTCCATGATGGAGCAGTGGGAACTCGGCACACCATCACGAACTGTTGGCCATGATTATTGTCGCCTGTCTGCCTTCAAACCCCTCACAATCTCTACATACAACGTACGTACTCTCTTTCGAGAAGGAAAGACTCATCAACTTTTGGTGGGCAGTGCAGATGCTGGTGTTGACACCATTGGTATACAAGAGCGTAGGTTTATTAGCCCCAACCCAACAGACGAACTCTGGTCAGATGAGAGGAACTGGGTACTGGTTTTCTGCCAACCAGCTAAGGCAAGGCGGTGTGGATATTCTCAGGTCCAAATTCATATACAAATTTATGCCTGCAGAGTGCAGATGTTATAACTGAGAGAATCCTTTATGCAATATTTCATGGAAATTCTCAGCTAAGCATTATGTTCCGACAGAATGTTCACCATTCCGCAGCAAAAGATGACTTCTATGCCGACCTCACAGACGATCTTGACCAAGTAAAAAGGCATAACATCCACCTTGTCCTTGGGGACTTAATTGCCAAAGTTGGATTGGATAGTCATGTTACCCACCCTGTGATTGTGGGTAGATTGTATTTCCATGATTCCATAAACGAAAATGGTGAGCGACTAAGTGAACCTGTGTCAGGAACACAATCTACAGCCACAGCCACTTCGCCGTTTATGGAGCTGGACGCATCCTGCTGAAACAAAGACCATCGCAGTGTTAGCATTCTCTTAGTCCCAAGCTTGAGAACAAGCAAGGGAACGCCATGCAAGAAACCCAAGTTTAATTGGAGGAAACTGCAGGATCCAGATACAAGAGAAGAGATCCAATCGATTCCAAACACTTAGCATCATGAATGACTCCACAAACATCACAGAGCGATACGAGTCCTTTGAAACAACAGTAAGAGAAGTTGTTGAGAAAGAAGTTTGAAAACTCTGTGGCCTTTCACGCTGGGTATCTGATAAGACCATTAGCCTCAAAATCGAGAGGGATAAGGCAAAGAAGACATTTTCTGTGTCCAAATCTCCACAGGCAAGGGAAAAAATGGAGGAAAAGTGAAGACAGTATCAGTTCATCTTATAAGATGACAGGCTGCCGCAATTCCTATCAACAAACAGATGGAAGAGCTAAAATCTGCGGATGAAACTTGGAATTTTACAACCACCTGGAATATCATCCACACACTCTCTCTCTCTCTGAAAGAATAAGCAATTGAAATGTGAAGGTCAAAAGAGAGATGGCACTTCTCATTCTGGCGAAAACTACTGGAAGACGCGGAAGTTTTTGTTAACAATGACAGTGGTTTGGCTTCATTACAATTACCGTCACAAGCAGAAGAAGATTTCCCATCTGTGTGACCCCCCCCACCCCACACAAACTCACACACACACACGAAAAACCAACAAAAGCAAGCGCTTTGGATTGTGCCATTACAGCGAGCCTCTTCAGGGAAGTGATGATGATGTTTGATGTCATCCATGCCTTCTGTTTAGAAGTCTATTCCACACTATCTCCACGACGTCAATGGACTACAATATTATTATTCCATTGCCAAGAAAGGTGACTTTCCAGATGAACCAACTATCGAGGCACATTACTGATGTCCATAGCTGCCAAAGTATACAATAAGATCCTTTAACCGAATCCGGCCCACTTGTAGACCCCGTGCTGATAAACAAAGGCTGGTTTCAGACCAGGACACACGTGTACACAGAGCAAATACACATTTGAGAATTATGGAAGACTTTAAAGAATACCAAATCCCCTTGACTGGCCACCTGTGTTGAAGGCATTTGGACTCCATCGATAGGGCAGCGGGTAGCGCAGCGGTTCTTCCCTCGCTTTAACCACTGAGGTCCCAGGTTCGATCCGGGTCGGGCATGAGGCTGTACGTGTAATGGTTCCGTCCAAGCTCGCTCTAGCAGGTTTTCTCCGGGTGCTGTTCCTCCGCTTCTAAACGGGACTTTCCATCCCCTCCTGTCCTAATTTAATGATGTGGTTTCGGTCGATGTTGGTGATGTTGCCCAATGGGCGCGTATTTAGCTGCTGCTTCAAAGTTGCATTGTTTCGGTAAAGCGCTATATTAAATGCTTAATATTATATTATTATTATTAGTTATCTTCTCAATATTGCGCCATTATGGCACTTTCCCAAGCCCTTGGATCATGCCATACAGGTTACTCTACACTAACCTCCAGCAGTCAGTTAGGGAGTTGTGACTTGTACCCGCCAATCACGACGATATCATCCAAATTGCTAAGTGACCTTTTCAGCCGGAAATTTGATCAGGTAATTGTCGATTATAATTCAAATTTGGAAAATCCAATTTAAAATCGGGCCTTCGTGGTGTTTGTAGATCTATGTAGATTTTGAATTTGCCCAAACTGCCTGAACCCATACGAGAATACAGGCCCATTAACATTCCGTTAAATTGAAAGCGCTTTTCATACCAAAAAAATATAATTTCAGTTGTTGTTGATTTATTATAATGAAGATGAAGGAATCATGCAAATTTCGGTCATGTGTCTTCCTGTAATTAATTTTAACTAAATAACTAACGTGCCAAGAGGAAACTCTGACGATCACGCAAAAAAGAGATCTGGGGGCACAATTTCCCTTCATCAAGGCAAGGGTCCGCTCCGTGATTTTTTCAACACAGTGTATTTAAATAAAGTTAAGGGGACATCAGGGGGATATACAGAACCTTTTTTAAAAACCCGTAAATATCGCCCTTGCCAAATGTTGACACATAAATGTATAGGAAATCTCTCACTTTTATTCAACTTTTGCCTAAATTGCTTCACTTGATCGACCATATCAACTCATAATACGCTTTGCGCTAGATTGATGGCTAAATAAAAACTTAGTTGTGGTATGTGTGTTATTACAATATAAGAGGAATTATCGAGGGAATAATATTTTGCATTCTTAAACTGCTGTGAAAATGTAAGCAATTTCATTGGGCCATGACCCGGGTTACCCCCCCCCCCATTCGGACAATTGAGCCCAGGTAGTACTCGCTGCGAATTGACGTATTGGAATTTGATCAGGTAATTGCGATTTATAATTCAAATTTGGAAAACAATCAAATTTAAAATCGGGCTTCGTGGTTTTGTAGATCTATTTATATTATGATTTGTGCCAAACTGCATGGACCATACGAAGAAATACAGGCCAATGAACATGCCGTTAATGAAAGCGCTTTTCTACACAAAAAATATGAATTTCGTTGTATGTTGAGTTATTATATTAATATGGAAGGAATCATGCAAATTTATGCATTGCGTTCTCCTGTAATAATTTTAACTAATCTCCATAACGTTCCAAGAGGAAAATCTGACGATCACCGCAAAAAAGAGAATCTTGGGCCAAGTTCCCTCTCACAAGGCAGGGTCTGCTCCGTGATTTTTTCAAAAGATGTATTTAAATAAATACACAATTTAAAAAAAGAAAAAACCTTTTTTAAAAACCCGTAAATTATCGCCCTGCAAATTGTTGACACATAAATGTATAGAAATCTCGACCTTTTACAAAACTTTTGCATACACACTGTTTCACTTTGATCGACCCAGATCAACTCATATCCGCTTTGCGCAGTGATGACTAAATAAAAACTTAGGTGTTATTTGTGATTAATCGAGAGTGCATTATCGAAGGGAATGAATATTTTTGCATTTAAAAACTGCTGGGAAAATGTAAGCAATTTATGGCCGATGCCCGGGTTCAATTCGACAATTGAGCCCAGGTAGTACTCGCTGCGGAATTGACGTATTTGGAATTTGATCCAGGTAATGCGATTTATAATTCAAATTGAAAATCAAATTTAAAATCGGGCTTCGTGGTTTTGTAGATCTATTCTATATTTATGATTGTGCCAAAACTGCTGACCAATACGAAGAAATACGGCCAATGAACATTCCGTTAAATTGAAAGCGCTTTTCATACAAAAAAATATGAATTCAGGTGTTGTTGATTTTATTATAATTAATATGGAGGAAATCATGCAAATTTAGCATGGTTCTCCGTAATTACTTTTAACTAATATCCCTAAAACGTCTAGAGGAAAATCTGACGATCCCCGCAAAAAAGAGGTGATCTTGGGGCAATTTCCTTCATCACGCCAAGGGTTCGGCTCCGTGATTTTTTCAAAAGTGTATTTAAATACAGTTAAGGGACATTCAGGGATATAACATAACCTTTTTTAAAACCCGTTAAATATCGCCCTTGCAATGTTGAAAACATAAATTAAGGAACTCTCTCACTTTTATCAACTTTGAATTACACACTGTTTCACTTTGACGACCATATTAACTCATAATCGCTGTGCGCTAGATGATGGCTAACTAAATAAAAAACTTCGGGTTATGTGTGTATTAATATTGTAAGAGTGCATTATCGAAGGGAATAATATTTGCATTCTTAAACTGGCGATGTGAAAATGTAAGCAATTTCATTGGCGATGCCCGGGTTTCATGCGACAATTGAGCCCAGGTAGTACTCGCTGCGAATTGACGTTATTTGGAGTTTGAACGCTCGCGTCATACTGCGTTTGCTACGTTCGCGTGCGCTGCCAATGTTTGCATCTCGTTGTGTTGTTCGTTGCGTGCAATAGTCAAGGACTGGACCCCTGATTTGGGGGGTCTAGCTGACATCACATACTAGAAAGTTGACGATGTTTTTTGTACGAAAATATCTAGATACATGGGTTGGATGATAAAAATTTCTGAAATCGGGGCCAAAGATTTGATATAACAGCTTTTTATTATTCGCTGTATGTCCACTAGGTCAAATTTTGAGCAATTTTGTTAGGGGTAGGGGTAAAACTTTCGAGCACACTTTCAAATCTGAACACAAACGATCATAAAATTGTTAATCTTGAGTAAAATTACAAAAGGTTTTATAAGATTGTGGATTTTCAAAACTAAATTTGGTTCCAATAGGTAGTTATAGCATTTTAGGTAATAAATGAATTTTGGGTCAAAATTGAGCAAATTTGGTAATTTTGCTTTTTATTTTAAAAAACATATGTTATCATAATCACATGACATGATGAAATTGAACTATTTTGTATTCTCTGCATGTAGAGGATAAACAATGCTTGGTCCACGTTTTTGGGAAAGTGTGAAAAAACCCACTTTTGTTACTTTTCGTAACTGCTAATAAATTACGACAATTTTTCCTAACAAATGCTAAACAAATCGGATTTTTAGCCATGTGAAGAGTTACGGAGGATGATTCAACGTATTTTGGTGCCCCTTGATAGTACAGAATGGTTCAAACGTTATTTTAAGGTTCATTGTCATTAACAAGTACAAATAAAGTCAGGAAAATAGCAATATTTTAATGGTCACAATGGGGGGTAAACAGTAAACCACTAGAGCTGTGAATGACTTAAGTAGAAAAATAGTTATAGGACAATAAACTTTTGAAGTGATTTCACACCATATCATGTAATGCACTATGGGGTGACATTAGTAAAAATATCTGAATCGCGTACAGGTTCATCGAGCAAATTAACTGTTGCATGGAAACGCGACAAAGATGCACGAAAACGGTGTTTTGATGTTTAGCATGCTGAAGAGTTAAGGGACGATTAACTTATTTTTCGTGATCCTTGATGGCACGGAGAATGACTCACAACTTATTTGCTGTTTGTTGTACATAATAAAAGCACACCTAAAGGCAAGAAAATAGCAATATTTTCATGGTTGCCATGAGTAACCAGTTGACCATAGAGCTGTGAGTGAAAATAGTTGTCACACAATAACTAATAGTTTTTGACACCATATTATGTGTGGACATTTAGTAAAACCTTTGAATATGATTACCGGTATCACCAAAAAAAACTATTACATAGCAACAACCCATATAAATTTGATTATAAATTGGGTATTTCACACTTTTAAAGGCGTCCTTCGACGCACACGAAAACCACTTTCGTGAAGGAAATGTTGCATGAAATTTATATCACATGTGAGGGTCATAAGCAAAAACGCCAAATCAGCAAATGAAAAAGTGAATTTTATCATCTGGGTTGAATTGACGTAAATTGTTGTGAAAACGAATTGCAAACACCAAAAGGCTAACGACCCTTGTATTATCCCATGTTACATAATAATTAACCCAAAAATTGCTATTTTAGGCAATCCTGATATTTAAATATAATAGCAATATAACTTCCCCTACAGCTTTCTAAGGACAAAAAATTCATGGCCAGTGGCAAAAGCTCAAATTCGCATAATAGTAGAGTTCAAAATTTAAGGTCCCATTATGGAAGATACATAGCTAGCCTTCATTAAAGGACAGGAGGAGAGAGGTTTTTTTATGGACCAGAATTTCTCTCAATATTTTCACTGGTATCGGTTGTAGACACCTACCGACAACAGTTCGAAGGTTTATTGGACAAAAACAGGGCAAAAGAATACCGCAAACCTTGTTTTGAACTTTGCCTGCTATCGTAATCGATTCCCCCATAGAAAACCCATGCTTTGACTTCTGTTGTGCAACCGACAGAAAATAAAAATATCATCTTATTACATAAAGACGGCGTACTTCGGCTTATTAACTTCAGGTGTGATCTAATAACATTGGTAAGACATTCCATAATATGTAAAAAAATGAGGGTTCGAGGAAATTGGGGGGCTTCTTCTGTAAATGTAAATCCTCATGTCTCTTAAGGCGCTGAATACTATAGAGCCTTGTTACAATGAATGGTCTATAGTGCCGCTTCCACCTCGACCACGTGCCTCCGGTGGTACTGTCGAGGAGAGACACATTTTGAGGCATCTTTTACAAAGGACTACAAGTTTGGGAAGAAAGGTTGAAGTGTTTTTTTTTGTACCTTTAAGGATGCTGAGCAAGATTTTTGGGTCCCAACCTCAGGGAAATGTGGGGGGGAATTCTGGATAAGCTAGAGGGAGAGTATTCAAAATGGCCACCCGCAAATGTCCGGAGTGGCCATATTGAAGCCAAAAAAGCTATCCGAGAGTCAAAATGATTTTTTTTTGGCAATTTCTTAACACCTAAGTCTTCCCACTTCCCAAAGGAATTTTGCAAAAATCCTATACCACACATGCAGGGTAATACGGACAATATTAGCAATAAAATTAGAATTCCACAAAGACACCTTAAAATTAGCGACCCGCAAAAAACATTTTTGTAAGGTGGTTGTTCCGATTATGTGTATTGTGTTCTTACTTGATATGAGAGCCTGGCACTTGCAATACACCCCATCAAGTACCGTGGGAAACAAATGCCGGTTTTGATGGTAGGAGCAATAATGCATGTTGCAAATAACTGTGCTAATATAAGTGGTTAACCACTAAAACGGCGCAGGTTTTTTGTTTATTTGGGATATGAAAATGCGTTCGAGGGCTCAAATTTCAGGACGACACAATGAGAAAAATATGGCCTTTCACATGATATCAAAATCGATACTACTTTACCGGGTAAATCCGGGGGGTCCCAAAGACGATCGGAACCACGACCCCTTAAATGCATAAAAAAATAAAACAAATGTTTACACGGCTCAGTTTCCACAACAATTATTTAACGGCTATTATGGAATGAAATTGTTGGTATTGAGTTCTAAAAAGGTCAATCCTACCTGTACACTGAACACAAATTGATTGATATAATTTTTTTAATATGTCATATTTCTGGTAGTGGCATTGTCTGCCGTGTAAACTTTCAATTAGTTGGTTACAGTGGCGTGATTCTTCTTCTTAAGTGTCCCAAACACAGTGGTTCTCAAAATATGATCCAGCCAGAGGTGGTACAATGTCTGGCTGCTTCACTGAATTCCACAATGGTCCTTGTCTGTGCATTGTTGCTCCAGCAGTGGGAAGGCCAAGTGGTGATACGGTTAAAGGGTATGTATTATAATGTAGGTAGTGGCCGTGATGGAGGTATATGGCAAAAGTAAAGTGATCACTATAACATATAAATGGTAAACTGATTTCTATATATTTTGTTTAATTACATGATATAAGAAATATTTAAATAGAAGCTATTCTTAATACGTGGTTTATTTAATAGTTTTTACTGAAACTCCCGCTGGCGAAAACAAACAAGGAGTGGGGTTCAACAAAGTTACACAATCACACAAAAAGAGTCGGAAAAAGGATATTGTTAGTCGTAAAACTGGCAACTGTAGTTTGCGGGTCCTAGGAACCCCCCTTATACACTTAAGTGTTAATGCTAGTTATAGTGCTATCCAAAATGAGGATTTTTGATAATTACCCATAATAAAGAGCTCTTTTTCAAAATGGCTTTGCATATAAGACCTTTTTGGGGGCGTTAAATAAATTAATAATCAATCTTATGAACAAATCACCTATGAAATTGTTTTGAAGGTAATTACCACTGTTATATTTTCTTTTTTGACAACTTCAATCTACACAGTGCTGGTGATTAGAGTGCCTGTTGCATAATCATCATTAAAATCACTTTACCACCGCCGTTAGCTTGTTTGTGAGTCTTAGAAATATTTCGTGCTGATTGCCTTCATCTACACTAATGGGCATGATACAATTCAATGAATGTAATCTCACACAATAGAACTTCTGTTAACATCATTGTAATAACTTTATTTTCTTAAATAGCACATGTCAAATAAAAGCTCTCTCAATTGTGGGATACAGCATTGACACCAGTGACAGCAAGGGCATTGAGAAATGTTCAACGATATTTAAATGTTTCCGGCGCAATAGCATAATCAAATGACTTAAGCGCATCCACAAGTCCTCGGTAATGGTTTTGTTGTGGGGGTGTCAGGTTTTATTCAACTGAGTACTCTTATCCGGGCCGCGTTTATTAATATCATGAACGGACGCTCCTAACGCTTGGGCTAATTGCAGCGAAAACTTGATCAGAGACGCACTGTGCCCAAGGTTCATAATAGGTGTAATCCGATTGTGTGTGAGAGGTCATTTGGGCCATTAATAGGCACTATCAGTGATTTACCTAATCAGAAATTCGAAAAAAAAATTTACAAATAGATTTTGAATATCTTGTACCATTAACGTTATCCTAACATCCCTAACAAGTGATAAATACCACACCAACCAAGACAAAATCAGATATTTTAGACATTTTAGTCCAAATTTAGAGAAACTTTATTGACAAGAATGCCATCTTTTGGCGAAAAGATGTTCAAATGATCCCCAAAAGAACTATTTAGGGTTGGTTCACTTTTACACCAAAAAAGGTCCAATTTTTCGAAATCCCCGCAACCTCCTCCCTCCCCCGGTTAAATAAATCCTGCGTACGGCCCTGGTGACTGGTTTTTATTATCTGCTGCCAATCGCTTGTAGTGGGTCATTTGGGGCATTTCAGTGACCGTGGAGAGTATAGCATCATTTCCTTTCTTAGTGGATTTGGGTTCTAAGAAGGTCAATGATAAAATTTAGCTAGGGTGCCCCTCATGAAGTGGGGGCTGAAATCCAGGAGCGTAAATTCTTACAACAGGGGTCATGAAAATTGCTTGCATTGCTGTAAAGGTACTCAAGTTTTCGCCTTGTTGCAGGATTTTAAGGGATAGTTTAAGCTACTAACAGAGGTTAACGACAAATTGGTAAAATGTCAAGGTCATCACCAAAGGTTAATCATTATTTGCAACACGACCGATTTCCCTTAAAATGGTCTGAACTTGTTAACCTTCCACAGGAGTGTTCCAAAGTAGTTGGTCCAAGTTTCAAATATGCGGTGTAACTCCGGTTGTGGTGAGAGTTTCATGTGAGGCCGATTAAAGGGGCATTCTTGAAAAGCGATTGGTGTTCCCGCCACAAATCAATGTTACATCCCGCAATTTGGTCAGTCATAAAGCACTCCCGCAAGGTGGATAAGGAGACACAATTGAGGTCAAAGGGTATGTAGGTAGATTAAAGGGGCATTCTATCATTTTGCTTAGGTTGACCGGTTTCTGTATCTCATGTCCAAACGCGTTGGGCCGATTGCCGCCAAACCTGATCAGAAGAACCACTGGCCTAAGGTTCAATTGTGGGTAATCCTGTTGGTGAAGTCACGTGGACTCTTTGAAATCTATCCATTTTGGTTTCACCCTCGCCTCAAATCAAATGCTACGAGCACCAATTGGGTCGTATATAAGTACAGTCCGCAAGGCCCATATGAGTGGACACAGATTGAGGCAGAAAGGTTATTCAGAATGATTAAGGAGCATCTGTCAGTTTGGTACAGTTGGAATTTATCCCTGCCCAAACATTGCCAATTTGGCGTCAAACTTGTATCAGAAAAGAACCACTGGCCCAAGGTTGTATGTGGTGTATTGCGAGAGTCACGAAGGGGTCCATCATACTTGGGTTTCAAAGGGCATTGGGCCAATTAAAGGGCATTCTTATTCTTTGTGCAAAGAGCTAATTGAGACAATCGTGGTAGATTGAATAAACTTTGTTTGTTTGGTCAACATTCTGTCTAATTTAAGGTAATTTCCAGGCCATGGCGATGTCACCAATGTCCAAATCACTAACATGTGGTAGGATAAAAAAAAAAAAAAAAAAAAATGAAACTTGGTGCTAGTGTGGTCAACATCCAATCTGAAACCTTTGCAGGTCCATTCAAGGCGTAGTGGGCCATCTAAGGTCAAATCACGGCACATGATTGCAACCTATGGTTTGGAGTTATGGGTCAAAATTCTAATAAGCCACACACTCAAACTTCCGGTTGTGCAGGGTAGGCCTGGCATAACAAAATAAAGTTGCTCCTCCCATTTTGGTAAGAATGTCTCAAATTCTTCAGATTGGACAAAAGCATAAAGAATAATTTTGACTATAATGTTTTTGGTATCCGAGGTAAGGTATAAGGAAGGCCACTATTATAGCCACCAATGGTCACTCAATGTGCACTGGATTTACATAGTCCGTCTAACTAATTTGGTCCCATAGTATTGATACTAAACAGATGATGAAACGTTTTGTCCCGTTTTTCTTTGTCTTTCCGAGATGAACATTTGCTGTCACTTTTTAATAAAACAAGGTTTGAGCCACTTTACTTTTTTATCTGGAACAAATTGAAATGGACCCTTTTTGGGGCTAATTTGAGACCATAAATCCAAAGTCGTACATCAACAACCATCATCTTTGAATTCTGAACCAGAACAACAATGAGTTTTTACCAACCCTACACCAAATTCGGCAATATTAGGTTTTACCAATCATGCCAATGTAACACCCTTCATTCCCCTCATCGTGAAACAGGTCCCAGCTGCGATATTTTTCCCGTTACCCTTCGTAGTTAACTTGTTACCAACTTGTGTGAAATTAGACTCTATTTCACTTACATATGCCAAATTTTAGAAATTACATAAAAATGGCACATTCCCACATTTTTCATGAATCTAGCGCTGTTAACTTATTTTTGTTTACAAGTACCATTTCAATACTTTGGAATGGGTATGACATTACTTGCAAATATGCCTAAATGTTTCTAAATGCATCTTTGGCCGTTTCCAGGGCAACAGTAATTTGCTCTGATGACATGTACTCGGATTCTAATATGTTCACTAAATGTCACACCATGTCAGTAATGATATGGTGTAAATAAGCTTCAAAATTATTGTCTTACAACTATATGCACTATTAATTCTACTTTAAGAAGCCATTCACAGCTCTTGTGTCACTGGTTACCATGGCCACCATTAAAATATTGCTATTTTCTTTGATTTTTGACTTTAGGTGTGCTTTGTAGTACAACAAACCCAAAATAATTTTGAACATTCCGTGCCATCAAGGATCACGAAAAAAAAAATAGTTTAATCATCATCCCGTAACTCTTCAGCATGCTAAATATCACCGGTTTCGTGCATCTTTGGCGCGTTTTCCCATGGCAACAGTATTGCTCTGATACCCTGTACTCGATTCAGATAAGTTACTATATTTCAACCATGTGCAGTACATGAGATGGTGGAAATAACTTCAAGAGATTTTTGTCTTACACTATTTGCTATTACTTCTATTTAAGCCATTCACAGGCTCTTGTTGTCACTGGTACCATGGCAACCATTAAATAATTGCTATTTCTTTACTTTAGGGGTGCTTTGTTATGTACAACAAACACCCAAATAAGTTTGAACCATTTCGTGTGCCATCAAGGATCACGAAAAATAGGTTAAACTCACCCCGTCCTCTTCAGCATCTAAATATCAACCGTTCGTGCATCTTTTGGCGCGTTTCCATGGCAACATAAATTGCTCTGATGACCTGTACTCGTTCCGATATGTTTAACTATAGTCACACACACCACCATGTGCAGTCCATGATATGGTGGAAATAACCTTCAAAGTTATTGTCCTACACAAAACCTTTAAAACACTATTTTTCTAGTTTCTCCTTCACGCTCAGTGGTTACTGGTTACCATGGCAACCATCTGAAATTTGCTATTTTCTGACTTTACATGCTTATGTGTACGTTGTTATGTACAATGAACCATAAAATTACTTTGATGGAGCCTTCTGTAACTAAACTCACGAGGACCAACCTAAGTTTGAATGTGTCCCGTAACTTTAACATGCTAAAAATCACATTTTTAAGGCATTTGTTTTTGGGAAAAATTTCATAATTTATTACCTTATAAAATTTGTAACACAAGTGGGGTTTTCAAAACTTCCCAAAACTGACTAGCATTGTTGTCTTCTACAAGAAACAAATTAGCTCAATTCATCATGTATATTTATGGATAACATATTTTAATAAAAATCAAAATACCAAAATTTTGCTATTTTGACCCAAAAAGCCATTTATTATACCTTAAATGCTATAATACCCCATTACAAACCAAATATAGATTTAACAATCCACAATCCTTTAAAAACTATTTGGTTATTTATTAGTAGGATATTAAATTAAGGAATACCATTGGGATTCAGTTTTTGAAATTATGCTCAACAGTGTACCCCTACCCCTAAAACAATGGCCCCAAAATCAACCCAATTGGGCATACAGTGAAATGATAAAATCCGCGTAGCAAAACTTTTGCCCTCATTGCAGATTTTTTTATTATTGGAAAACTAATGTCTCTTGACAGGCTCTAACTAAAAAACATTGCTTCAACTTTCTAGTAGGTGAGTGCGGTACTCAAACACTAGAGCACTTACAGAATTTAGTCCTTGACTACAACGGGTTGTTTGTATTTTTTTCACTGGGTGATGGCCGTCGCGTTCTTTTGTTGTATTTAATCTAAGAGTAATAATCGCGAAATTGGGTTAAATGATAAACATAAAGCTGTTTAAGACTGAAGAATAAAGGTATGATTTTTGGGAACCGGTAACTGGCAAGATCATTAGTTTGCGTGGAAGACTCGGGTCCTGCGACCTCGTCCTTCCACTTTAATAATGGTATCGCCTTGTTTCAATTCGCTCGTAAAGAGCTTACCGTTGCCCAAAATCAATAAAAACACCTTTATTTCTCTAAAGTGTCAAAGAGTTGTGTACAAATAACAACGTTTAATTAAACATAACCTTTTGCATACACACTGCTTTCACTTGATCGACCATATCTCCGGTCAGTTGGTCCCGATTTCGGTCAATCAAAACATTTAATATCTTGTATTCTTACATAATTAATGATAATAATAATAATAATTATATTGTCACTTATAAAGCTCGTAATTCATGTTTGGCCAACTCTCACCGGTCTTAAAACCCCTTAAAATAACAACGTTTAGTAAACACTTAATAATAGTAATACCACACTTATAAAGCGCAAACACAACAACGTTGTCCCTCATTGAAAAATTTTTTGTAAGATCGTCTTTCTTTCTTTTATTTACATCACACTATATTTATATGTACACATGAAATTAAAAGCAAAAATTTCAATATAGTCATGAGTTTACGACATATTTACAAAACATCAATATATGTAAATAAATAACAAATCTGAAATTTACAATTCAAAAGCATAACAATAAAATTATCCTTTATTGACAAAGTCTCCCTCGCTTCTTCACACAATGTTGATGTCCACTCTGAGTCCACTCTAAACTTCTTGCGGCGCCCCATATAGAATTCGAAAAAATAGGTGCTCCCCTCCTTAATTCCAATGCTTCCGTCGCAACTGCCTCTCTCTCTACCTTACTTTCTTCTCTCTCCTCTCTCTCCCTCTCTTTTTCTCTTTCTCTCTTTCAGTCTCTGTGTTATTATATTTCTGAATGTATCCGACCATAGCCTAGGGAAAATACACCTATTGTTATTCTAACGTATTTCATAATAATTTACTCCCTATAAGTTCTATAATACTGTGTACTAATTGTATTATGTTAATGATTTTATTAATTTATGCCAATTTTATGCTAATTGGTGCTAGCCAGGTTTTCAATCGAAAAAAAAAACAGGTTTTCCGAAATTTGGCTCATCAAAAAAAAAAAGCAAACAAACAAACAGGAGTTTCAAATCGAGAAACCAATTTCCTCCATTTAAAAAGCCAGATTTTTGAAAACCAATAGTCTGGAGCCGAAACCCCATATTTCATCTCAACTCTCCGCACATTTTTTGGCACCCTTGGGCTTTGAAATATCCAAAATGGCCGCCAAAACATATTTAGCATTATCTTCACTTTGTAGATTGTAGTGCCTTTGTAAAGGTGTTTGGGTTCAAAGAATTCTTATTGCACTTCTTTAAGGTACTGCAGTTTTCATTTACCATAATTTTGCCAAAATAGCCGCCACAACGTATGAAAGCGTTTGAAGCAGATATGATGAATGATGATGAGACTAGTTATATAGGATCAGGGAATTCAAATCTGCAGTGGTGTCTTTATTTCCCGGAAATCCAAGTTTCTGAAGTAGATTATGTCAGTTTTAGTAGCTTTGAATAGGTTTAGATTTTAAATGTGAACAAATTCAATTTTCTAGTAACACTTCAAACACACTCCCAAATGGATACCAAAATGGCTGCCTGCTTATGAAAGTCCCTCTAGCTGTATCGAAACTTAGACAGGTCAGGTAATTACAAGTGTTTTGCTCTAGAAACCTGGTTTTCAAATCTTGGCTTTGCTCTGTGAAAAACCTGGTTTCTGAGAGAAACGCGGTTTCTCATCTTCGTCATATTACAGAGTATATAGAGTACTACAGCTGGTATGGGTGAATTTGAAAATTAACAAGGTATATTTATAAAATAAATTCCACGTACATGGTGAAATGTCAATTACAGATTTCGTAGGGTTGCATACATTGGTGCGTATGTATTCGCCGGTAGATTAAAATTACTTGAACAGGCATTTGCTAAATCTGAGCATCAGAAGATGAGTGCTACCGAAATCTTTTTTTTTTTGTGACATACTGTGTTCCTCATTTGAATTAGAGGTTAATAGCTGAATATTTTTAATTTCGAGTGTATTGGCAAAAAATCAATGCACGTGCGTTGAGATTGACAACGAATCATTAACATTACCTTTATTAATACATACCGTGCAATGACAAATATCATGCAAGATTTTTGCCCAATCATTTTGGCAACAAATCAATGCACGTGCGTTGAGATTGACAACGAATCATTAACATTACCCTTATTAATACATACCGTGAAATGACAAATATCATGCAAGATTTTTGCCCAATCATTTTTCTTCTCTCATAATAAACGTTTATGAATGGATGTAAAAATAAGATACACTTGAGTATATCACGCTTAAACAATCAGCATTTTCTTAATTTAAAATCATGCACACTCATAGAAAAAGTAAAGCGCATATTACGGAAATTACTGGTATTGACAGTAACCCCATTATAATGGCTGCAATACTCCAAAGTCTTGTGTGCTTCGCAGCTCTTACGGAACCTTGAACATCTCCAGCAGCAAAATGTTGCCGCACCTGTGTTAATTAAGCAAAAAAGGTTCGTTTACTAATTATAGTAGATTTTATAGTGGGGTGGTGGTTGTGGTCTTTCATATTCTGGTTAAAGCGGCACTGGCACATTTTCACAAAATTTAAAATTGTTTTCAATTTGTTCGCAAATGATATTCTAGGACATTGGAAGAATATAGATATATTTTACACGTAAAAATAACATACACCATGCAAAACATTAATAACAGACTAAAGACATCCAGGTAATCTTTAAGCTGACTTTTGCCGTAACTTTAATAAAAACTGTGTCTATTACATGAATATCATAGACTCAGAGATATTAAAACCACAAAGGTCACAGACTGGTCAAACATGCTGCATTCCGTGGGAATCAATCGTGTGTGTTTTCTTGTGTTTAAACGCCATTTCCATCGTCTGCTGAATTAATGTCTCCGGCAGTTATCTTATTATAAAATCGGCTTGTTTACCCATAAGGGCACTGATTTGGGCTTAATCATTTCAGGTGAGAGCTAATGTATATAAAAACTTTACAACCATGCAAAAATATCAATTTTGAAAAATCTTGAGGGCACACTATTTTTTCAAATGTACCAGTGTCTCTTTAAAGAGTGTGTCCTGCTGAGACAAATTTTCAATCTTGTCTACAATCAGTTTCACTAATTTGAAAGTAATTTAGATGTTTACATTGCGTGAAAACTCCAGGGGAAATTAAAGCGAAATGCTAGGCTAATATAATCTATGCTTCAACATATTATAAATACATTTTTGCTTAAAACGAATGTCTTTTAAAAACTGGGTCGAATTAACTGAAAGTTTTTTTTTTCATTCATTGGCTACTTCTTTTAACACACACTCTGCACTATACATGTATACCATCATGATCTCTATTTTTCACGCGGGCCGATCAAAATGGCTGCAATCATTCGAAAGATATTATAAACGTTTTACTTTGTTTTATAGTTAGGCGGATCTTTGTTTTATAGTTGAGGGGGTCTTTGTTTTATAGTTAGGAGGGTCTTTGTTTTATAGTTGAGGGGGTCTTTCTTTTATAGTTGAGGGGGTGGATGGATGGATGGATGCTTACTGAAAGCATGCAAGTCAACGTAAGCGCATTTATAGCTACATTAGCTCTGAAAATATTCTAACTAATCGTATTTGCCTAACTGGTATTCAATGTAATAGGTGAGTTGAATGTTACCGACTTTGAGCGCCCTTATTTTGGATACGAAGGAACACAAAGTCGTTGCACTCTCGCCAAAATTATTTCAACATGAAAGCCCGGATTATATGTTATTTCTTTCATATGAAACAGGCGAATCGGTCAATCGGGCCACATGTTCTGCCTCCTCTCCCAACTAATCGACGCTGTCCAAATCTTTTCCTCTGGTGACACAATGGGTTGAATCTACTAAAGTTGCCATTTTGGTCCTACATAGACGCATGTCCATTAAAAGAGCACGAGGAGAATTTCTGAAGATATACATT
>JAMKCH010013647.1:0-74472 GCA_023653785.1 Ophioderma brevispina | reverse complement strand
CAATGATGGAGTTCGCATAATGCACTAATTGATGCTTGGCAACCCTTATTAAGATTTGTCAGAGTGCCGCTTGAATGAACAGCTTCATAAACTTTGTTCCTCCTCCTCCTTGAATTGGCATAATTAACATAGCTAAGTTCTACGAACAAACACCTGTTTAAATATAAAAAGTGCAAAAGTTAACCGTGCTAATGCTCGTGAAACTGAATTGATAAAAAAGATCTGAGCCCATCTCGTTTAGCGAACGACTATATCGATTTTTATACGGACGATAATTAGTGGATAAACATCGCACCCGTGCTGCGCAAGTAATTTCTTCTTCAATCTTTAACGGCCATTATTAGCATAGATGTGGTGCATTAAAATGTCCTCCTATATGCAGTGTGGCAAATGGGTAAGGCAAAACCAATTAGTATTAATTAAGAATCATAGGCTTTTGATTAAAATGTGTGATAGTAGAATCATCGGCGTGAATCAACGGGAATCCTAACTTTTTTATGATGCTATTTTTTTTTCAAAAAAAAGCGAATTTTTAGTCATTTTTGGTCAAAAAGTTATTTTTTGCTAAAAATTTACTAAACATTATTTTTGTTTCATAGTATTTTTTCTAATTTGTGTATATCATGTGGTAGATAGAGGCAATAAAAAAATGGATTGCTTTAATCTTTTCTCGTCCACAAGGCAGTTTTGATATTTTGGTGCTGTTATCATTTTTAGAGCAACACCGCCATGTTTTTTTCATGTTTACCGGCGTATATGATCCTTTAAATTCCTAAAAAAAAAATTTTCAATATAATCATGTTCTTTAGGAGATGTTTTCTATCCCTAACGACCTAAAAAACATTAAAAAATCACATTCGCCAATTTTTTGATTTTTGGCCATCTTTGAGGGCGATTCGGCCCACTGTGGGGCGGTTCTAGAGGGGCTAGCACCTGTTTTGCTCCAGCCATTCACTGGACTTTAAAATGTTTATCCTTGTTCTGATTATGTGCAATATTTATGTGTCAACTCATTTGGTATGCCAGGGAAAAGTGGAATAAATAAATAAATAATTATAAATAAATAAAAATAAATAACTTATAACACAAATTAGTGACCATTTTAATGTCACCAAATGAAGCTTGTAAATAAAAAAAAAATGTCTTGTGTATTTCCATATTCTCACTCTTTTAAACACTATCACTATGTCGTCAGTATAACCTGCAAAGAGACCATGCTACTCCCAAGTATGCAGATTTCCTGGGTTGAAATAGTGCAAATCTGCTAAATTGGTACTTCACCACAAAAATTTCACAATACGCATGAAAATCGGATTTAACCAGCCTTTAGTAAAATAAATTGTTGATTGTTTTTTAACTAATAATAAAAGTTATCACTGTTACCATAAAAACGTCTATGGAGCCCGGATGGGGCTCCCGGCAGACTTTAATTACTTTCACAGGTTTGCGGTGGAGAGAAAACATTAAATCAGATCCTTTTCATCTGTGAGGGCAGGGAAAAATATTTTAGGTGTTTCACTTCTCCGATTTGACAGTATTTTTTTCATGACGTAAGCACAAAGTATTTATTTCATTCACAAAAAATAAATCTTGGCTTTATAATGGATGTTTCAATTAAACTGTTGCACGTATTTTTAATCATTTATTCGAAACAGGACGAACAAACGTCAAGAAAGAAAAAGTTTGCTGGGAAAGCTTGGAATAACTGTGAATTATTGCTAAACTTTCATTTCTATTCAATTACCGCGTTTTCAGAAAAACTAGGTGTCAACGACTTATAATGTAAACTGGTAAGTATTGTGAAAGAGGACGCGTATTTTGTTGCTAAACTAAATTGTGGAAGGTGATAACACATGAAATATTTTAAATTGCGTGGCAATATAACAAGGGCTCCGCATACCGGGCGTATTGAAGTCTTTAGCTCATGGTTTATTGGAGTCTATACATATCCATTGGTCACGGATATTGGGAAAAAGAAATTCAGGTGACATTTTATTCATATTCAGAAAAATGTGCCTTTTAGTGCGGGAAACAGTGAGTTATGTGTTTTAATGATTTTTTTCAATTTAAACCTGATTTGCCATAGCCTCCGGTGGGGGACTACGAATTTGTTACACAGTTGGTTATTTTATTTTTTTGTCTTTTGCCAAGAACCTATTCATAAGAAGGCTGACATTTTATTAATCAAAAACAAAACAATCACAAAAAATACAATACCATCAAATAAACATCATTACAGGACCAAAAAAAAAAAAAAAAAAAACAACAACAACAGGAGGCAGATGATTGAGAAATAGATGATTGTTTAACATGAACTCAAAACAGGATATGATGCATTGCATCATTAATATAAATCTCCCCTTCCCACTCGCCAAATACTGACATTACTCAATAACATTTCTCCATTTAAGGTGGAATTTCTAACTTCTCTTTTTGTTCAGCAAGTACTCTTTCAAGATTCATAGTGTCTTGATAAAATAACCAAAACCCCGAATTGAGAGGGCGGCCCCTTTACTTTTACACAGTAGGTTATTTGGGCGACGCCCCCCATAGGTCTAAACCGATCCCCATTTTGCACCGGGTGGAGAGAGGCTAGTGAGGTAAAGTGTCGGGCCCCAAGTTGCACAAACACATTGACCTCAACTGGACTCGAACCAACGTCCTTTGGGTCATAAGCACTGGCGTAACAGCGCGGGGGGGGGGGGGGGCGTGTCACCGAGCGAGCCAGTCCTAGCCTTTAGAGTCCGTCGGACTTAGTGTTTTGAGTTGCACAGTCCTAGGAAATATGTTTTGAAATTAGGCGTCCTATTAGACACTAAGTTTTGATTTGTCAGTGTCCTAGGACTATCGGGATAAAACACGGGTCTAGACTACAGGTAACAGGGGGGGTGGGACGTATTTCGATTATAGTACAACGGGGTGAGACGGACGGGGCAACAACAAATCTGGGGGCAACCACAACAATCGATCTGACCTTTGCGCATGCGTTGTACGGCCCGATGAATGTTTTGAGATCGTGCAGCCGTGAGCATGCAGTCTGTTGGAATGCACAATTACTGCCCAAGTTCCCACACATTATGTCAGGGCCCGTGAAGCACGTATAGAAACATAATAATAATTACAAACAGTAGCAGAGATGCATTGACATGTCGATGCCATGTTACGAACGTATTGATCATGGCATGGCTAAGCAAAGGCAGACTACACACACTGCACGACTGGGGTTCTTGTACACACTTCTACACGCCCTGTCACGCAATGTAACTCAATGACAACGATTGTGTATGTGTGGCGAAATGGCAATTTCACACTGGATTTAAACCTACACATTGAAAGTACCATACTACTAAAATTACAATGTCCGTGTTCTCCACAACGCAAATAACACATGGGATATCGTAGGCGGTATCATAATCAGGCGCGGATTCTGGGAGGGGCGGAGGGGGCGCGCGCCTCCCGGTAATTATGCAAAATCTTGTAAACTCAGCCCATTTTGGACAAGATTCAGCCTTCAGCCCCGGTTAATTTTGACGTTTTTCAAATCTGGATCCGCCCCTGATAATGATGAGCACCTCGGCGAAGCCTAGCGCATCAATGCTTCCACACCACCCCCGGCACACACCATGCACCACACACACAATCGTCGCCGCCGGTCAGATATAGTTTTACTATCATTTTAGCCAAGTATCGAGAATTCTTGCCAAGTTTTTCTTGATAGTAGATTTAAACATTGCTTTGGGTAGCTTGGCCGGGAATGGGTGAAAACTTTGAATCGAATTCTCTAAATTTCCATGCCCCACGAAAAAACTGCGCCTGAACTCGGATCACAAATAGCCGTGTCATCAAATTGTGGAAATTACCGTCTTATGATACAGCTGAAATAACAACGTACGTATTGCTTCGTTACTTTGGGGAATGTGTGCGATGTGTTGTAAACATCTAGTAGAAGGCGATGTAGGCAACGGCGAAATTTAAATTGCTTTGTCAGTTAGAGGGATTTTTGGAAAACGCGCGAAATTCAAAAATAAGGGTTTTTTACTAAAAATCTGTGGTGATCACCTGGTGAGCGCCAGATTAATCTCGGATCAATTACTTCTTCTTTATTTGTGCGCAATTTTCAGCACTGGGCGATATTTGGTTTAAAAAGAAACTGGTCCCCAAAAAACGAACTTTTAGCGGTATTTGTTTTTTCCGATTTTCTACAGGGACCCAAAATAACCCTTCCCCAACGTTAGTGCATTAACTTTGGTGTCCTGCACCCCTGACCAGGTAATAAAAGGAAGAGTCATAGGACATTTGAAATAGTGGGGTCTGAATTTTTTATTACATTACCAAAATCCAGGCGGCCTAAATCGTGATGGCCGGGAGTGTGGTACTAGTTTAAGTGTCCCATGCAGTTGAAATCACAGTCCTAGGACCATATGTTTTAAAATTTGGGGTCCTAAGGATACTAAGTTTTGATCCAGTGTCCTGGGACTATCGGTAATGAACACCCAGGTCCAATGGACTACATGTAATAAAAAGAAGAGTCCTAGGGCATTTGAAATAGTGGGACTTGAAGTTTATTACATACACAAATCCCAGGGTCCCTAAATTTGGAGGGTCATGGACAGTGTGTGCTAATTGTGGGTGTCACATGCAGCTGATTTCAAATGCAAGATCCCAGCACGACATGTCTGCTTGAAATGGCACACATTATTTCCCTGGAAGTATGTCTTAAAGGGGCATTGTAATTATTGTTTTGTATTCTATCCATAATGACATAGCTTCCATGGTGCACACCTACATCAATGTGCAGGTGCACATAGTTTTCAAATGGCGACAACTTAAGGGTGGTCAAAATAGACTATTCTAGGGAATTATCCACCCACATGCAATTTAAATTCGAAATAACTATGGGATTCCAAGCTGTTTTTGACAAATCCGTAATGAGAATCGCCGTGGGAATTCCATGGTATTTTTTCATCATGTCATCTTTGAGTGATTTTGTGATCAACGAGAACGAAAGGAAAACAGCCTACTAAGTGATTAGTATTCTTGGGGAACTGGCGAATTTTTCAGGGGGTCAGTAAAGTGAAGGGAATTCCCAAAGTCATCTTGGGTTAGGCTACATCAATTACTCAATTATCTCTTCAGTGCATACATAGATTAAAATAACACATTTGGAATATTGGATATGTTTTTTACGATTTTCATTTTGGAAATTCTCATGTCTTTTGAATTTAATGATGCATGGTTTGGAGAGGGTGTGGGAAAGAGAGGTTGTGGATTACTTCTGGATAGCCCAATATGACTGCTTTCTGTTCCAAATCGGTCAACTTTGGTATCAAAAATTATGGTCTCGTCTGGCTGGTTCCGTGTGGTCACTTTTATTATCTTCATTCTTGCAGGTTTTTTTTCAGTATTTCCAGTTAGAAAAAATAATATAGTCGGGTCTATAAACATAGCGACGGATGTTGTATTTATATAATTTGTACAAAACAAAAATAGTGAAAATGTAATGCCACATTTTTCAAACGTTTACAGATTACCAACGTTTAAAGGTATTTAAAGTACATAAATTTGGCCATTTTGATGGGTAGCCACCAATTGCGCCGCACCCACTTTTCTGCACCCACCTGCACCACTTTCTTTTTTTTTTTTTTGTTTTTTTTTATGCACCCACCTGCCAACCCTTTATGACCCACTTTTCTGCAACACACCTGCAGGGGTGGACCATGTAGTCTTATTCAAAGACTTAACGTAGGAGGGCGCTCATATCGAACGGTCACACACAGACTGGACTTAAGGCCAGGCCACGACTATTCAAATCTAAATGACCGTTATTGGAAAAATTACACTATTTTGCAAGCGGGGGTTATTCCACCAACCCCCGACGGATTTTGAAGTCAAAATCTTTTATAAAGTATCATAATATTACTAAGATGTATTGAAGGCCCCCTGTGCTTTTTGGTGTATTTTCTGCATGTTTATTTAAATATATTAAACTTAATTATTTCAATTATTTCATAGTTTTATTTTGAGACTACTATCTGGTTACGAGACTTATTCCATCGGTGCAGAGCTATGATTATGCAGGGGGGGTAGGACACGACTCTGCCGATTTGGGCATTGCGGATTTCAATGCAGTATTTTGGGGAACTACTACGGGCATTTACTATGGCGTCTCGGTCCCAGTGCAATTACAAAATTCATCTCTTAAAACCTTGTTCAAAAGTCTTGTAATATCATGCTAATTGTAAGAAAAAAACATTAATGTCAAAATCCGTCCAGTTTAGTGGGTAAAACCTCGCTGTAAAATAATGTAATTTCCAATAACGGGTCATTTAGATTTAAATATTCGTGACCAGGCAGGCCTAGTCTTTAGTCAAGTCTGTGTGTAAAACCGTCGGTATGTGTTAAAAGCGGACCCTCTAACGTATTTAAGTCTTGGAAACAGACCAGCACCGGAAGTTGATGCCGTTTTGAATTCTGCTGTTGCTTGTAGGTGGTGTCCTACCCCCTGACATTATGATGTATTATTGATATTGCGATATTGCCAGCACTGCCATTAACCGAATACGCGAAGTGGTTAATGAAAATACCGCGAAACGTACAAGGATAGCTAAGGATGAAATGTGTGTATATTTTAAGCTATCGACGCTCAATAAGAAGATGTTAACAGGTGACATGGAGTTAATTAATATCATGCTTAGATTGTAATAATTATTTAGAGTATAAAAAGTGGATGCAGGGGGTTGCAGAAAAAGTGGGTGCAGACAAAAGTGGTGCAGAGGAAAAGTGGGTGCGCAACAAAAGTGGGGGCCAGAAAAAGTGGTGGCGCAAATTGGGCTACCCACTCAGGTTGTGCCACCCACTTTATCTGCTCCCAGTTGAATTGCACGTGATACTGTACTTGATTCCGTCAGGTGCTGGGAATTCAACTGGGCTGCAGAAAAGTGGAGTGCGCAAATTGTGCTACCCATTTTGATGGATGTTGAGAATAGAAACTGTGTGTGTTTTAGACGGGACGGGTGCTAACCCTCTTAACGCAAGTGCAAGTATTAAATTTGATCTATTTATCTTATACGAGTCATTAAATTAACACACAGATAATAGATTTTCCGAGTGTAATCTCATTTTTCAATTTATGTAATATGAACCGTATATGATGCGTACTCTGGAAAGTTTGCACAACGATGAAACAAAGTTAAATGAAACCTCATTATTTCAGATTCAATTTGTTTTGTTGGAAAGACAGCAAGGTAAATATAAATATAATTCTGTGACGATTTATGTTAATGAATGACATTTAGGAACTAAATCTAGACAATGTACCGTTTTGAATAATTTGGTCCATCGCCAGTTGGACTAGTTGTCAGTTAGGATCCATTGCCATTGATCTAAACCCCTTTGTTACAAATAGCCGTTTTTCCACACGTCAACGTCCATTTCTACATGGTCCATTACTAGTTTATAGTCGAATTGCTAACATTAAATGCACCCTCGTCACTAAGAAGATGCAGCGGTCATTAAAAGAATGAGATTGACTCGTAACAGACGAACTGGCAGTTGGGCAACTAGCAACGCGGAAGCATCCATAGATGATAGGACTACTGCTAATCGAGGCCCGAGAGCCGGGACACTCAACTCGTTAGCAAGTGTGAAAGCCCCACCTGATTCTTGCCCTCATAGCAATTAAAAGGAAATCTCGCTTCAACTGTGATTACTTGTCGAACCAACATGGCAGAAGAGAATGCATAAGCTCACTACCAGAGCCACTGTTAGTGTAATGTTGTAGGAGATTGCAACGACAGGATAGGACTGAACGATGCCAAAGTTCGCTACGGCCGCGATCAAGAAAGAACGCGAAAGTGTAAAAAATTTTACATTGATCATTGATCTGCTGAAGTTCATTCTCACTACCATATATTTCACATTAGGGAAAACCTACCGCAATTGTTTGAACAGCGATTGGGAGTCCAGTGTCCGCGATAGCCGGCAAAACATTTTTATGGAAGCATTGGAACAACAGGCTATCGCCACTGCACCCATCAACTGCAAACAAAATTATGGTTCGTATCCATGGGGATGAACTATTAGAGTAATTAATAAGGGACCGTAGAAAAACTCAATGACCACATAAACCAAGTGGACAAAAAACAGGTTCCATCAAGTTCACCTACGAGAAAGAAACGGAAGGAAAGTTATCTTTTCGGATACCTCAATTGTAGAAAGGAAGATGGGTTCAGTAAAATTAATGGTATACAGAAAGCCTAACGCCACAACTGCCAGTATTAAACTTACGAGTCCACCCATCCCTGACACCAAAAGTTGGGGTCATCAGGCATGTATGACAGAAAGGACAACAATCATTACAGAGGGGAAGGAAAGAAAGTCCAAGTAGCTCTGGAATAGTGTGGCTACCCCTAAGGGACTTTGATAAGGTTAAGAACCAGATGGACAAAAAATCCAAAAGGTTAACGAGACAAAAGGAGAAAGAAGACAAATGCAAAGGTATGATGGTTCTCATATGTATGTGGGGTGTCGGAGAAGATCAGCAGGGTAATGAAGAGTACAACATTGCTAAAGCGATGAAACCCAGTCTACTCTGCGTCCATCAAGCGGGTTAATCAAAAGACAAACCGTGATGACCCGATAAAAATGATGCCTTGTACTCACTCCATGTCTCAATTGCGACCAAGGAATACATAGGGGAGACCGGACGTAAATTTGGGACCACGATTGAAAGAACATAAAACGGAAGTTGACAAGGTCAGTACTTCAGTGATTACCAGAGTGCGAGGAAAAGAATCGTTGTCTTACAGCCACAGTCCGTCCTATTCACGATGCGTTTGTAGAACATAACCACGTAATAGGCTGGGACGAAGGTAAGGTCATAGGCACAGAGCAACATAAATATAAACGCTGGATTAAGGAGGCCACTGAAATCCGTAAGCGACGAACGCGCCGAGGGCCAATACTTTCTTTCACACATGTATGATTGAGTGTTGGAGAAAAAATCCCCAAGAATTGGAGAAGCAACTGACAACTCCAGGTTGAAAAATCAACAACCAAACTTGGACATCACCAGTACCTATCTCAGTAGATGAAAGAAACAGTCGTTCCTGAAACGTCCACGACTCAAGTAAGTGACATGGATCCGTAATAATGAACTTTCCACAAATGCAATACTTCAAATAAATTTGGCAACCATGGGATAAAAAAGCCTAAATGGTATTCTTCTACTGGCATCAAAATAAAAGTAGAAACATCCAGAATACGACGTCAATTTTGATGGAACTAAGTCAAGAAAGAATGACAGTTACAAATACTGGATATTGGATGCCATGGATAATGGATTTACTTGACGATTTTGCTACTACCAACATTCTAGTCATTTGCCATCATTAACATGGAAAATCTGATATTCCTAACTTTTTTTGACTTCTACAGTTGTCTAATGAAATTGTCAATTTTGCTGCCTGGCGGACTTATAACCACATCCCCAATCATCACTTCAAGATCATCCGAAAACAAACTACTTATATCCTGGGATCAGGAGCAGGAATTGGTACTTATAATAAATCTTTTGGCGCCCCATTTGCTAGATGTGAGATACTTGCTAAGAAGGAAGGGAGAAGAGACATATTCAAGGTATCAGAGGATGAGCTCAGTAACAAATTCAATGTAGAAGGCAAGCACACGCAAAAAGCAAATATTGTCAGAAACTAGAAAAACTTTCAAATAAACGCCAGCTTAACGATATACCCAATAAGAACACTAGAAAACTGGGACAATCCCGAATGCTATTGAATGAAATGACCCACTAATGCATATAGTCTCAATACAAGAGAAATTCCACTCGACCAGGATGAGTTCATGACCGTAAAGATTCTATAGGACATTTAGAAGAAAAGGACCTGTCAAGAAAAAGGGAGATTGAATCCAGCTGAAGAATGAAGCTGTGCGAAGATCGACACGGAATTATTATGATTTTTTGCAACAGGGCATATTAGACATAACTTACATTTAACAGAGTTCCAGAAAGCCTTTTGATAACACCATCGAGTAAATGGATGAAATTGCGAATGGTGTATGGTAACCCAGGACATACTTGATGAATGTACATCGAACAAAGGCGCTAAGTGATCACACCTGCTTTAGGAACAACTAACCTTGTGAATTACTTAGTATTTCTTCTTCGGTCAGAGCAGAAATCCAGAACTCCCTTGCAACACTAGGTAAATCACCAGGGGTCGGGGGGGCGGCGGGGGGGGGGGGGGGTGCAAACTGTCACTTGCACTGTCAAATTCCATTGATTCTGTAAGAAAATAGTGTTGTTTTGAAATCTACATTATCTCTGCTGTAGTCAGTCGATAGTAAAATAAAAAATCTCTGGGGTCATCGAACTTGATATACATAAACTGGGCATTAACGTATTTTCCTGTCAAATGAGGTTGGAACATGAAAAGAACAACTCAAATATCCCTCATAAATTCCAGTTTACTGTTAGACTCTGTGTACTGTCCGTTATACGTAATCTTGGTATCTACGGCATGCGTTAACCACAAAGCATGCATTGATGGATGGGACATTCCTTCCAAAATCATCCTTTTTTTTCTCTGATTACGCCCTTTGAATAGCAATATGGAAGGAGGAAGAGTTGTGGGTCAGCTATAAATTAGGAGGAGAGAGTAGATGATTAGGTATAAAGTAAACTACAGATCTCGACTTCAATGACGACCTTGCCATGTATGTTGGGGGAAATTCACCAAGGACAGAAGTTGAAAGATCTTCTTTTTCTTTCATTTCACTGTTGAGTCAGTGATATTGTATGGCTGTGAACTTCGAAGCAAACCTCCACGTTACAAAAATCCGATCGCACCTTCCAGATAGCGCCTTCACGAATGGTAAGAGCTGCCTTCATCACACGATGGCAACAATACTTCATCAACAAGGAATTATACACAATACTGCCAACCGTGTCAACCCAAATAAGAGAAAGACGGACCGCTAAAGAGCACTGATTTAGGATCAATGACAAATTAGAATCAATTAGTATGTTTGGAATTCCAAACATAGAGCTTCTATTTATTTATAACAGCTCCTTAAAAATAATCATGAACACATGTCACCGGACATAAAGAGGATGAAATGAAAACTGTAATGCTGGACAGAGAGTGGGAAAGCCATCGAAATGGCAAATGGGACAAGTGTCAATAGGGTCAATTGGTTAAATGAATTAACTGATAATATATCAAGCGGTTACGGACGAACTTTTAACTATTGTCATAATGCTCAGTGCCCAATGGTAATGGACCACCAGAAAAAATGAACAAAATGCAAATGGATCAAACTGAGCTGTATCAAAAGAGAGTGAAAACTAAGTTGATAAAGGATAATCAATCGGCGGTCAGCTGAAAGTGGGGCAATCGAGGTGAAATTAATGCGTAAATTGCCTTGAATCTGCTTTATAAATGCAATTAATGCCAATTATGAAAATACATCACTTTCGAAGATATTTGAGTCTTAGTTAGTAGTATATAACCTATACTTGTTTCATCTACACTGTCTAGCGTACGTCATTTTGTCACATGCGATTTATTAATACACTGCAAAAACAAGTTTATAAGTGTTAACATTTATAAGTGTTAACATTATTAACTGTATTACGCGCTGCTCGCAATAAATGCTAAACTATTACCATGTTAAATTATTTGAACACGCAAAGATGTTAATGAGTGAGCAGCACTTAACATTAGATTGATGACGTTCATCTTTCATTTTATTAACACCTGTTATTACAAATCAACGGCTCTGTTTACATTTCCATATTTGTGCGTTTAATATAGTATATAAATATTTTACCATTGAAACGCGTTAATCACTATTTAAAATCGATATTTATGTTTATCTTTTCACAGTGTATTTGAACATTACATTAACTTATTCATTTTTTTCAAAACTGTTTTCTCTATTAAAAACTCCCTTTGTCCATAATATTACAACATGCTCTTTAAATAACAAATGTTAAATATCAAAATTTTAAAAAGAAAAGTTTAATTTAAAAAATTGAAAAGACAAATAATAAAATTAAATTTCAAAAGAGAACTAGTGAAATCGCTAATAAATAAAAAAAATAAAAAGACTTAATAAACTTAAAGTAAATAAATTAAGAAAAAAAATAAAATTAATGAAATAATTCTAAACCCACTGACTATTAAAGTGGTGCAACCAGGACTCGAACCTACGTACACAGAATCAAATTTTACAACAATACATACACATATTATACTATTACATACCTGGTAGTCTGAAGATCTGCACCACTAAGCCACAGCGGACTGCTTGGATTCGGCCTGCTTTTAAGTAACCAAGTACCTTTCAATTAAAGTACGAGTAGGATATCTGTATGCTTTGGGACCCTACATAACAGTACCACGGGGTCCTAGGATTACTAATCACAGTTTAGGATCCTGGGACACTACATCACAGTACCACTGGGTCCTAGGACTACACAGCACAGGTTAGGGTAATGGGACATTACATCACAGTACCACAGGGTCCTAGGACTTTGCGCCATAGCACAGGGTCCTAGGACGCTTCCTGAGAGGACCGTGAATTTTGCGATAGTTGTAAGGAATTTGAGAGTCCCCCAAAATACAGAGTCCGGGTCGCACTAAATAAAAGTTAACTTTAGTTTTCAGAAGCTCTATGTCCTAGGACACACAGTTTCTGAATCCTGATTAAAGGTTTCGGAGACTGGGCGTGCGTCCTACGGACGCCCAGTCTCCGAACCTAGAGTCCTAGGACTTTCTGATATTCCTCACACCGGGAAAAAAATTGCAAAAAATCTTGCTAAATCAGCCGTTTTTTAGCCCTCTGACCGGGAAAAATTGGCCTTTTACCACCCCCCCCCCCTCCCCGAAGGAAAATTTCACAAGACTGGGAAATTTGCCCCCTCAGAGCGGGCAGGCCCGACACGCCACTGCTCATAAGGCGGTCGTTGCATCCACTGGATCACATGTACCCTCAAAATCAAACGGAGAAAATGTATTATAAAATAGCTACGTGATAAACAAATAAATTAAAACAAAGTAAAACGTATTCACATGAGTATAAGCAGGCAGTTACTAAGGTGAAGTAATTAGCTAAAATTTGCTACTTTAATTTTTTTCAAAAATATTGCCTAAACAAATATAAAATTTTGCTCCGAACATTTTAATAGCAGTAAGAATTTTATTAAATATCATGGAGGAAAGAACGTAGATGACAGAGGCCTCAAATGTTCATGACAAACATTTACTGTTATGAACATTAAATGTCTATAAATAAACTTTGAATTGAACATTATTGTAATATCTCTTAAATATTAAAAGTTTATCGTTCAAAATTGTTGCCAGGAGTAACTCTCCTGTGTTTCTATCTTACCATGAAAATATTCAATATTCTTGAAGGACGTTGCTTGCAAATGAATCTGATTAAATCCGCGAGATGTTGTTGTCGAATGACTTCATGACATACCCTTGCAAAAGGTTATGCAAAGTAATAGTTGCTTGCAGAAGCCCCTAAAAGTGTTGAAACCGTTGGAAATTTTACAATAATAACAGAGCTGTGAATGCAGTTATAAAATTACAATATCATGCAAATGGAGCTATAATCCTTATAGGTTTATCACTTTCAAAAAAATAATTATACGTCGAAAGGATACGTCATATACGTCGAAAGGATATAGAAAGTACCCGGACAGTCGAAGCCAGAAATTGTTATGGGGCCTTATTTTCATTTAAGTGTTCGTATTCGTAAACATCATGCAGAATAAACTGTCTATTAATTATGCCTTCTTCTTTGCCTTGGAGGTTTTTCTTTAAATGAATTTTGCCCATCAAAGGCCAGCTGATTGGTAAAAATTTTATGTAACGTCTTCCAATACGACTTTCTTTAAAGCAATAACGGTACATTTTTGAAGAGCGCCCCCAATTTTCAAAAGTTGATATTTTGGCACAGTTACGTTGGTAATTGTCTAGGAAAATATACCTGCGAACGAGAATGCTAAGAAATGCGTATTTATCATAAAATAAGCGATTTTGTAATTAGAATTGGGATCCCAGATTGGACTTAACGGCAGAGCTGGAAATGCTACGTTTATGTCCGTCCATGGTGAAATAGTGCCACCTCTAACTTGACTTGCCTGAACCAATAATACAACTAATGGATGCGCGTAGACACGTACATGGCGCTATTTCCCGGCTATTTCACATTGGAAGTCCGTTTCCAGCAGCCGTTGAATTATTATTATCCCCGATAATAATTATTCTAATTACAAAATTCATTCGTTTGTCACACACAGACATTTTCTAGCTTAACCATTCACAGGTATAGTTTATTAGCCAGTTACCAATGCAACCGTGTAAAAATCTCAATTTTTTGAAAAATTGGGGGCGCTCTTCAAAAAAATGTGCTAATATTGCTTTAACAGTTTGCCCATCGGAGACTTTGGAGCATTTCTATGAAGCTTGATGGCCAGTGAAAATTTCCAACTACGTATCTTGCTGTTCTCCTCTGGATTTTCTCTAAGATTTTGTTTTTCTTCTTTATTCCGGGATTCCAAGCAGCTAAAACATACTGTTAGTGAGGCTTCACCAGCGTGTTGTATAACTGCACTTTGATCTTCTTGGTACAATTGCTGAAGTTCAGCATCCCGCATGGGAAAATTTATTGCTCTCGTAGCTTTTCTAACAGCCATGTTGGTTCCACTGAAGCCTTTCTTTATGTTTTTAGGAACTCAACATTTACCACATAAAAGCAATTCTACCCTTTCTTCCACTGTCTAATTTTTCGAGTTAGCTAATTTGAAATAAAACTCTTAAAGATTCTTTGACAGAAGACGTTAAAAGTTGAAATCAGCCCATGTGAAACTTTTACTTTGTTTTTTCATCTTACCAAGGCCGAAACCACAATACATTATTGACAAGTTAAGTTTATTGACAACGGACAGTATTTTATTACTACTCTACAGACTAAGCCGAAGGCTTGTTTGATATCAACGGCATTTTGAACGTTTTCATGAAACTTCGTTGACAGCCGGTCGTAATTTTTAAGGCAATATGGAAAAGCTTACGATGAAAATACTTACGTAAACACGGGTTTTATGAATTTTACCTTTTTGATTCAGGAGGACGTTTGTTTACAAAATCATTAACTTACCTATCCTGCTACGCGCGACTGCTGTGCTGTGATTCTGCTACTGCCAGTACTACTACTTCTACTACTACGACTACTGCTGCTGCGGCTGCTGCTGCTGTTGATGCCTACTACTCTACTACTACTCTACTCCGACCTTTAATCCGACGGCGACCGCCTACGGCGTAACGACTTTTAGACGACGACTACGACGACTACTACGACGACGACGACTACATACTACGATACTACGACTACTACTATACTACGACTACTACTACTACTACTACTACTACTATTACTACTTACTATACTACTACTACTACATACTACTACTACATACTACGACTACCACATTCTACGATACATATCCCTGGGACGGGCCCTGGAGCTAGGCAGGCATTTGTAACACATCGCAATGTTACAAATGGTTTGAGGATTAAAGATGTTGACAGCCTGACAGGAACCCTGAGTGCTATGCAAATGATGCCTTAAGGAGCTGCAAATGATGCCTAAGGAGCAGGGCAAGACAAAGTTTGTACAGGGTCAAACAGTTGTGAAAATGACCCAATCATGTTGCAAAGTGTAACCCATTATGTGTCAACATAAGGATTCAGAAAAGGTATAGTATTGTACAATTCTACAGCCTGAAAGTTTCAGAGTTATAATCTAAAAACAGGCAAAATCAAGACAGGGGTAAAATTCAGTTGTACAGGGGCAAATTTGAGGGAAACGTCTTAATTAGTGGCATAAATAGCCAATTTCCCCTACCTGCTCACAGGCCAATAAAATAATAATAATAATAATTTTAAAAATTAATAATAAAAAACAAACCATGGTAGTGAAATTAAACCAGTACTAAAGCTGAGTTGGCTCACCTGAGAGCTTTCAGAGAGTAGTAAACATTCTCTTTGTTACTCAATGAGTCTGATGGTATGGTAGTGAATAAACATAAATTAAAATCTGTTTGTTTTAGCATAGTAACATATAGGATAGTGCCCATAGATATCACGAGGAACAAATATGGTACGCCACATAGAGTCGATGACTTAGAGAAAATGCTTAAAAATGATAATACATCCTTGTCCAGAAAATTCCAGAGTATATAAGAAAATGCTAAATTGGAACATTCCTGTTTAATTCTGTTTCTGTTAGATTTTACTCTTTTGGGAAACTTATTGACTATTTCTCTATTGAATGAATTAAATATTCACTGCAAACTCTAAAAGGCATGTTTTTTGTGTTAAAGGGAAAACGGCTTTTCTCGCAGCGTTTGTTTCAAATTTGGATTTTTTAAAGGAAATTTGGTCAAAATTATAGAAATTTGCCACTGTGTTGGGAATGCGTTTAGGAGGTAAGTAAAGTATTGGGAAGCAAATTAGCATAGAATGTTAACAATTTTAGTTCGGACCGCTGATCTTATGATGTAGGCCTTTCTCTGGAATAGCCTCCTACATCTATGTACTTTCAAAAAATATCTGACTTTGATCTTGAATTTTACCTGAACTCCCCAGAAATTGTTGAAGAAATATTTGTAATTTACTACTAGCTTGCTACTGCTACTACAAATAGTATAAAAGGACAGTAACACAAAAATAATTAATAATAAATATTGAGACATTCAGAATTAAAGATTTATAGAAAGCTATTATAAACACAAACGTCCAACTATTAATGACCAGCATCTCCAAAATACAGGTATTTGTTTTAACATGTACACTTAAGATTTAGTTGTGTTGCATTAGAAAGTGACCTTTGAGTGTACCACAGGTTTATTCTACCAATAGTCAATGTCATGAGAAAAACACACATCCAGAAAAATATCTAAAAATGTATAAATTGGCAGTTCACCTATTAATTACTATTTTAATTTATTTGAAGTAATTTCCCCACCTACTATCATTTAATTTAAAATAGATCCAAAAAAACAACGAAAGAAAAACAATTTTTTTAGGATCGAGAGTTTTCCCAAATAAAACCAATATAGTGCAAAATTTTCGTGTTTGATTATATGGAGTTATGTAGAAATAATGACAGACAGTCTTTCATAGATCCACACGGCATATCCAAAACTTAAAACGGTAACGTGCATGATTAAGAGAATTATTGACTATTTGCCGCACGGAATGTCCGTAAAAAATGGCAATATTTTCTATCGCACTGACAGATAAGGGATCGTTCTAATTAACAATAATATTAACTAAGATTCACCTTTAGCTCTATCGAAGATTGACTTGGATGTTATGTTATTTACACTTAATCAGAATGCAATTTAACCAAACTGCACAATGAGAACAAGTGCGCCGCTCAATATCATACTCATTCGATAGAATGCTTCCTTAAAAAAATAGTGTATGCAGTTTTCAGGTTTATATGTGCAACATTAAACGTGATGATTTATGTAGAGGGCTACCCAATACGGCGTCTGCCAGAAATTTGCCATAGAAACAATAGGCCCGATATATTTTATTTTTAAAACTTGAAATATTCAATTTCCCATTCCAATTGTATCTATTCCATAAAAAACAATACACCAAATCAAACACAACAAAAACAACCATGGAGGAGAAGCGGAGTAGGCAGATAACCCATTTACCTGAGATAAACACCACTTAAAATACAAAAGACATAAAATACCAGAAGAAATGGAAATGGAGTGTGAAAGAAATATATTTAAAGATGAATCCAGAAATTGGGGAAAGAAATCACATGATGTGTGTGAAAATACCTCAAGAGGACTTCAGTATGCATGTTCAGGTGCCATTGTTTTGTACCGTCCCTTTTACCAAAAAAATGATTATTTATTTAATTTGAATTTTACCTTAAATTACCACAAAATATTCTGCACACGACTCAGTACAAAATAACCGTTGAGTGTTAAAGCTGACTTTAAGCCATACTGTTAGATAGATGAAGGAATTAAAATATTTCTATATTATTTTGTACTTAAAAATTAGGGTTAGTTGTACGTTGGTATTCACCAATTACAATGGACGTGGTTATGTTGTAGAGATATAGACCAATTTTCAAAGTATACAACATTCCACTTAAGTTCCAAATTGATAAATAAGACTCACAACTTGTGACATTTTTAATCTAATAACCTCTAACCCAGCTCACTTGGGTCATTGTATCAAGATTTGAATTCAATGCGGAAGCTCGAGCATGTGACGTTTCCTTTATTCTTCTTGTTTCATTTGGTGTGATTTGATAATTGCAGTGTACTTGTTGTTTGCTGTTGTTTTGGATGTGTGTGTGCGTGTGGGGGTGTGTGGGTGTGTGAGTGTGTTGCATGTGCGTGCGTATGTGGGGGTATGTGTGTGCATGCACGGCAGGGTATGGGTGTGCGGGTATGCGTGGGTGTGTTAGTTTGTTGTGTGTGTGTGTGCGTGTGGTGCTGTGTGGGTGTACCTGTGTGGGGGTACATGTGTGGGTTGTTGTGTGTTGTGGGTGTGTTGGGTGTAATGTGGGCGCTCGCGAGCATGTTGGATGTGTGTGGATCACTACTTAAATCACTCAATCTTACAAACATCACTTCTGTACAAAATCTAACGAAATACATAAATAGCACAACAGCTATACATTTGTGAGATTTTGTGCGATTCAATGGCGTTAGGGGTTTAAGTAAATTCATTGCACCTGCTGTACTTAAATTTTACCTATGAGGTAATGAGGTACGATCGTAGCACCGAACTGATTTTTTGTAAAAATTTATTATACCTAACAAGTTGGGTGTTCAGGACAATGAAAAGTGGTATATTGTCCGGGACAAATTCAGAACGGGGCTAGTGATCCGCAAAGGCCATACCGCAAATTCCTGCAACACAAAATTTTAACTGTGCAATTAAAAAACAAATTAAAATAAAACATATCTACTTGGACTCAGAACTGGTTATTCACATGGATAGTCAGAGAGACCTTACGTAGGAACACGAGGCGGTTGACGACTAGCTCTGTTTTATACGCATTCATCACCTCTATTAAACTGTTATTCATTCATACCTAGTGTGTCATACCGTGATAGGACTACAGTAGCGGCGGACAATGGTTACTTCCACTGTGTAAAAGGAACTATGGTCCGATAGAACTATAGTCGGTTAACGATATACAAAACCTAGCAAAATATTGAAGTAAGAGACACGACTATTTCGTAGAGAGGGGGTCCACGCCGTGCAGATATTGACCTGGAAGCCATGGTCGGGGTATTATAACACCACTAGCAAACTTAAGCAAGGACCCTTATTCCTAGGAACAGAGGTCATACAGGTTGAGACCCACATGACCCTAGAAGACCAGGTCCGGAGGACCCCGCTGGTTATGTAGTCCGAGTGGGGCGACGTTCCTAGGGACAGGGGTCCGAAGGACCCATGTCCCTAGGAACACATCCCCGGGCAATAATCTCAGGTGGACATATATTCCTTTCCTAACACGGGCTTTCCTCTGACCTCTAGCCATTCCATTTAGAATAGATGCCGTAATTTTATTACCACAGATCTCGGGTAAGGACTGTGGGAAGGATACATGTGTAGAACTCCTGCAGCAATCTCGACAATAGTGGGCCGATTGAATTTTTTTTCAGGAAAACTCGCTGGTATGGTATACAGGGCCATGGCGCCCCTTGCCCTCTTTCGTTGGGTGATAGCAGAGGTAAGCTCATCTAGTGAGAAGGATTTGGAAAGTGAACCGTCAACGCCGGGCAGCTCGACGAATTTTGGTGATCTCTTTTTGACACAGAGCGAGTGTGTGGTGTACTTATCAATGTTTGAACCATTTGCGACGGAGTTGCTCCGCAATCTGATTTGACAGGCATGGCCCTTTACGATGGTTTGGAAATTCTGCCGGTGAGGCGGTTTAAGATCTTCCAGGCCCCCTGCTGGAGTTGGTGACAGTCGATTCTTGGACCGTCTCCTCACAGCGCTCACGGAGTTCCTGTCCAAGCAGTTTGTCAAATCTGAAGCCGTGGATGAAGCTTCTTCCCCGGGTTGGAATTTCAGGAATTACTGAAAGAGATCACATTCCTATCTTCAGAGGGATTTTTATAATTGCGACGCCAGCCAATGGGATGGTCTTCTGCTATATTAATACAGAGTTGACACATGCCTGTTAAGAATTGTCCAAGGTTGGAGGAGGTTGGTGTCGAAAGGGTGGGCACAGTCTGATCCACCGGTTCTGAATGGTCCCAGTCTACCTTGCGGAAGTTCCACTTCACTGGTCTTTGTTTGTACAGGTTTCTTAGCAATGGCTCTCTGCGTCGATCAGTGATTGGTCGGTGTTAGGATTTTCGAGGATAAGGCTGTCGAGACCAGTACGGTGAATGGAGATGGCGTCCTATTTCCAAAAGCAAAGTCAGGGTTTGTAGACGTATTCCACATTCCAGAGTTGAAAGTGCTTTGTGGTTGATTGGGGTCGTGCAATAGTTGTACACCGGATTTTTGAGGCCCAGTCCTCTAGAGTAGCTCCATCAGGGGTGGTTTTCCTGTAACCCCAGGTAATGCGATGACTGTTAAAGTCGCCAGCGTAATGCAGGGTGCACCATAGTTGTGGGCGAGGTCTGCTGAAGCCAACTGTTTAGGGGGTGGTAGACAGGGTGACATGAACACCTTCAATTTGGGTCGTTGCCCTTTCCAAGGTGGAGTCTGAAGTGATTGGTTGCAATGTTCATTGGGATGAGTTACTAGCAAAGGTGAGCATCCCACTGGTAGCGCTCTCGGTTGTGTGCAGTAGGGGGAGCCGCAGATGTTCAGAAGGGAATGTCAGTGCGTGTATCTCTTGGAAGGGAATCGCAGTGACTTTATGCGATGTGTGAGGTGTTCGATGATGTTTATCGTTGCCCTAGTGAGACCTTCAACGTTTAGTTGGAGAACGAGATGCCATATGACTTGACATCGTTGATACCCTGCCTAATACGGGCTACGTGTGCCAGAATGGCATCAGATAGTTAGTGTCCTCGGTGGGGCACGATAAAATTACAGGAGATCAAAAAAAAACAACAACAGTACAACAAAACAACGCTGTTAGCGGAGCTTCAGTGATGATCATTCGCATGAATAAGATAAGCTAAAGATCAGTTTACGGGGTTCACCATGAGGAGGTTGATAATCTTGCACCCAGGAGGTTGATAATTTGCTGCCGTCAGTCTATATTAAAACAGTTTGTTAATACTAAATTCCTGATCAAATTAGGCGGCTTTGGACAAGGCATCTGCCAAGACGTTTTCTTTGCCTTGAAATGTCTTATGTCCAGATTAGTAGTCTTCGTAGAGTTCAGGTACCGGACAAGTCTCTGATTTCTGTTTTCACCTGTGGCTGAAAGTAAACGGATTGTGATCCGTGTAACTAGAACTGGGTGCACTATTGTACTAAAGCACATAATTTTATGACCATAGCATGTAAGACATCTTCTCAATTGTGAGTAGTTTTTTTCTGATGTGTAAAAATTCTTAGAGAATCTTAGAGAAATAACATACATGATGATCTACATCATTCTCATCTGCTTGCATGAGATCTCCACTACAGCTACAGCATGGCATCAAACTGCCAATTGAATTGCTTTGAAAGTTGGCGCACTCAAAACTGGGGCATTCATCAAAATAGACCTGATTTTCTCAACCGATTTTGGCAGTGCTCTGACCAACACATTTTGCGTTTCTTTGCAGAAGGTTGCGTCAGCGGACACGACTTCTGAGAATTTGTGGCAGTAGTTTCTGTAATACCCGACCCTACCTAGATCTCATGGTAGCAAGAACGACAGGAGCAGGAGATGAACTCCCTCATCAAATCCTCTCAAATCAAAAAAATAGGCCCCGGGCTTTGACCCGGTGGTATGCTGAAGACCACTTTATACTGCGGAATTGCAACTGGTCCACGACTTGGGGGAACAAACCTGAATGAAACTTGATTCCTTGATCAGACTGAATTGATTTGGAAGGTCCTAACAGGGTGAAAAATTCGTGTTAGAGCTTTCAAGATATTCTGTGACCAAAAATTTTCAAGTGTTATAGCTCAGGGAATCTGGTGAGAGCACATATGAGTGGTACCGTAAATGTACGATCTTCCCGAATTGGTCTTTGGAATGGTCCTACGCAATTATTAAGGCCCTACGAAAATGCTCATCAAATGCGGTAGTGGTTGAAAGGAGTAATAGGAATTTTTGGATTGGGCGGCCCACCATTGGAATGTGTGACAAGTCGCACATACTAAGGACCCAATCTTTCTGAGTGTAGGCCACCCAAAAAAAAAACAAAACAAATGACTCCTCAATTTTGTCATGTGTTTTATCACACCTAAGTGTCATGCCATGGGACTAGCATGGGCTATGCCTATCACTTCCATACGGTTATTACTTGGCACTACAAGCCTTGATGCACAACCTTCCATTCTTCATCTAAAATGCATCGGGTGGCCGAGATTTTCTCATGGAGGAACGTTTTTGTAATAGAAACATCTGAATCTGCATCTGTATTTTACCTGAAATCCCATAAATGTGAAGAAAATGTAATTTACTACTAGCTGCTACTGCTACTACAAATAGTATGAAAGATAGTAACACAAAATAATTAATAATACATATTGAGGACACATAATAAAGATTTATAGAAAGCCATTATAAACATCACAAACTTAAAACATTAATGACCAGAATCTGCAAAATATAGGTTATTTTGTTTTAACATTTACACTTAAGATTTAGTGTGTTCATTATAACGACCTTTGAGTGTACAAGTGTGTTACTACCACATAGTCAATGGCATCAGAGAAAACACACATCCAGAAAAATATCTAAAAAATGATAAATTGGCAGTTCACCTATTTAATTGTATTTATATTTTTATTTAAGAATTTATTTGATCATTTAATTTAAAATAGATAAAAAAACAACTGAAAAAAAAGTTTTTTTAGGATCGAGAGTTTTCCCAAATAAAACCAATATAAATTGGCCTAATTTTCTTGTTTGATTATAATTATTGGAGTTATGTAGAAATATGAAAAGAAAGTCTTCATATATCCACACGGCACTATCCAACTTAAAACGGTAACGTGCATGATTAAGAGAATTATTTTGCTATTGCCGCACAGGAATGTCCGTAAGAATGCAATATTTTCTTCTCACTGAGAGATACTTTCCTTTGCAGTGTCTTGCAAGGAAGCTCGGTGAAACTGTTCCCGAAAAGGGATCGTTCTAATTACCAAATAATAGTAACTTAGCTTCACCTTTAGTCTATTCGAAAGAATTAATGACTTGGGTGTTATGTTATTTGAACTTAATCAGAATGCAATTTCACCAAACTGCACAATGAGAACCAGTGCGCCGCTCAATATCATACTCATTCGATAGAATGCTTCCTTTAAAAAAGTTTAGTGTAATGCAGTTTTCGTATACTGTTCACATAAACGTATGATTTATTTATAGGCCTACACACATACGGCGTGCCAGAAATTGGCATAGAAACAATAGGCCGTATATATTTCTATTTTTACAACTAAATATTCCAATTTCCCATTCCAATTTATTTATTTCCATAAAAAACAATACACCAAATGACATCAAACACACAAAAACAAACCATGGAGGAGTAGGCAGATAACCCATTTAGGCCTGAGAATAAACTACCACTTAAAAATACAAAGACATAAATACCAGAAATGGAAACTGGAGTGTGAAAGAAATATATAAAGATGAATCCCAGAAATTGGGAGAAATCACATGATGTGTGTGAAAATACCTCAAGAGGACTTCCTATTGCATGATTCAGGTTCCATGTTTTGTACCCGTCCCTTTTACCAAAAAAAATGTTTATTTATTTAATTTGAAATTTACCTTAAATAGCCATATAAATATTCTGCACACTTTACTCAGTACAAAATAACCGTTGAGTGTTTAAAGCTGACTTTAAGCCATACTGTTAGATAGATTGAAGGAATTAAATATTTCTAATAATTATTTTGCTACTTAAAATTAGGGTTAGTTGTACGTGGGTATTCATCAATTACAATGACGTGGTTTATGTTGTAGAGATATTAGACCAAATTTTCAAAGTAATACAACATTCCACTTAAGTTCCAAATTGATAAAAAGACTCACAACTTGTGACATTTTTAATCTAATTAACTCTAACCCCACTCACTTGGGTTCATTGTATCAATATTTTGAATTCATATGCGAATGCTCGAGCATGTGCGTTTCCTTTATTTCCTTCTTTTTTTCTATTTGTGTGATTTATAATTGCATGTGTCTTGTTGTTGTTGTTGTTTGTATGTGTGTGTGCGTGTGTGTGTGTGGGTGTGTGTGTGCATGTGCGTGCGTATGTGTGTATGTGTGTGCATGCGTGAGTGTATGTGTGTGCGTGTATGCGTGTGTGTGTTTGTGTGTGTGTGTGTGTGTTCGTGTGTGTGCCTGTGTGCCTGTGTGGGTGTACCTGTGTGGGTGTACATGTGTGGGTGCATGTGTGTGTGTGTGTGTGTGCGCGCTCGCGCGCATGTGTGGATGTGTGTGTGATTCACTTTACTTAAATCACTCAATCTTACAAAAATCACATTAATGTACAAAAATCTAACGAAATTACATAAATAGCACACCAGCTATACATTTTGTGAGATTTTGTGAGATTCAATGACGTTAGGGTTAAGTAAATTCATTGCACATGCTTTACTTAAAATTTTACCTATGAGGTAATGAGGTACGATCGTAGCACCGAACTTATTTTTTTTTTAATTCTTATTATTACCCTAACAATGTTGGGTGTTCAGGACAATGAAAAGTGGTAATATTGTCCGGTGGACAATCATAACTAGGGCTAGCGATCCGCAAACATACCGCAAATTCCGCAAACACTAAAATTTAAACCTGTGCAATTTAAAAAACAAATTAAAATAAAAACATACTCTACTTGGACTCAAACCTGGTTCATTCACATTGTAAGTCAGAGAGACCTTACCGCTAGACCACGAAGGCGGTTGACGACAGCTTCTGTTTTTATACCATTCATCACACTCTTATTAACATCTGTATTCATTCATACCTATTGTGTCATACCGTGATAGGACTACAGTAGCGGCGGACAATGGTTACTTTCACTGGTGTAAAAGGAACTATGGTCCGATGGAAACTATAGTCCGGTTAAACTATATAAAAACCTAGAAACTAATATTGAAGTAAGGACTACTATTTCTAGAGAGAGGGGTCCACGCGGTGAAGACTATTGACCCTGGAAGCCATGGTCCGGGGTATAAAAACTAGCAACATTAAAGCAAGGACTCTTATTCCTAGGATCAGGGGTCTACAGGGTGAAGACCACTGACCCTAGAAGCCATGGTCCGGAGGACCGCTCGGTTCTGTAGTCCGGTTAGGGCTATTGTTCCTAGGGACAGGGGTCCGAAGGACCCCTGTCCCTAGGAACCACATTCCCCCGGGCCATATCTCCAGGTGGACTATATATCCTTTCACACCGGCTCTATCCTTCTGACCTCTAGCCATTTCCTTTAGAATTAGATGCCGTATTTTATTACCACAGATCTCGGGTAAGGACTGGTTGGTAAGGCAACATGTGTAGAACTCCTGCAGCCAATCTAGACATCGTGGGCCGCATTGCATCAGGAACTCTGCTGGTATGTTATCAGGGCCCTGGGCCTTTCCACTCTTTAGTTGGCTGATAGCAGAGGTAAGCTCATCTAGTGAGAAGGATGTTGAAAGTGACCCGTCCACGCCGGGAGCTCGACGAAGTTTGGTGATCTCTTTTTTGACAGAGCGAGTGTGATCCTTATCAATGTTCTTGAAACGACCATTTGCGAGGAGTTGCTCAGCAATTGAGTTGACAGTCACTGGACATTTCGATGGTTTGGAAATTCTGCCGGTGAGGCGGTTTATAGTCTTCCAGGCCTTCCTGCTGGAGTGGGTGAAGTCGATTCCTTGGACCGTCTCCTCACAGCGCTCACGGCGTTTCCTGTCCAAGCAGTTTGTCAGTTCTGAAGCCTTGGATGAAGCTTCTTCCCCGGGTTTGGAATTCAGGAAATCATTGTAAAGAGTATCACATTCCTCATCTCAGGATGGGATATAATTGCGACGGCAGCCACATGGGATGGTCTTCTTTGCTATATTAATAAAGAGTTGACACAGTGCTGAGTAAGAATTGTCCAGGTTGGAGGAGGTTGGTGTCGAGAGGTTGGGCACTTCTGAATCCACCAGGTTCTTGAACTGGTCCAGTCTGCCTTGCGGAAGTTCCACCTTTTCACTGGCTTTGTTGGTACAGGCTTAGCAAGGCTCTCCTGAGCGATCAGTGATGGTCTGTGTTAGGACTTCGGAAAGCTGTCGAGACCAGTACGGTGAATGGAGATGGTGTCCATATTTCCAAAAGCAAAGTCAGGGTTTGTAGACGTATTCCACCTTCCAGAGTTGAAAGTGTCTGGTTGCTTGGGGTCGTGCAAAAGTTGTACACCGGATTTTGAGGCCCAGTCCTCTAGAGTAGCTCCATCAGGGTTGGTTTTCCTGTAACCCGAGGTAATGCTATGACTGTTAAAGTCGCCAGCGTAAATGCAAGGTGCACCATAAGTTGGTGGAGAGTCTGCTTGAAGCCAATGGTTAGGTGGCTTGTAGACATTGGTGACATGAACACCTTCAATTTGGGTCGTTGCCCATTCCAGGGTGGAGTCTGAAGGTGAGGTTGCAATTTGTTTCCATTGGGTTGAGTTACTAGCAAAGGTGGCAATCCCATGGGTAGCGCTCTCGGTGTGTGCAGCTAGGGTGTAGCCGCAGATGTTCAGAATGGAACTGTCAGTAGCGTGTATCTCTTGGAGGAGAATCGCAGTGACTTTATGCGTGTGTGTGAGGTGTTCGATGATGTTTATCTTTGCCCTAGTGAGGCCTTCACGTTTAGTTGGAGCACTGAGATGCCATCTGACTTGACATCTGTTGATACCTGCCCTAATAAGGGCACGTGTGCCAGACTGGCATCAGATAGTGTCCTCTGATGGGGCACGATTAAAATACAGTGAGATAAAAAAAACAACAACAGTGAATTAAAAAAGACAACAGATGTTAGCGGAGCTTCAGTTGATTATCATTCGCCTGAAAAGATAGCTAAAGATCAGTTACCGGGGTTCACCATGAGGAGGTTGATAATCTTGAACCCCAGGAGGTTGATAATCTTGCTGCCGTCAGTCTATATTACAAGTTGTAATACTAAATTCCTGATCAAAATTTAGGCAGCTTTGGACAAGGCATCTGCCAAGACGTTTTCTTGCCTTTGACATGTCTTATGTCCAGATTGTATTCTTGTAGAGTTAAGCTCCACCTGACAAGTCTCTGATTTCTGTTTTTCACCCTGTGGATGAAAGTCAACGGATTGTGATCCGTGTACACTAGAACTGGGTGCACTGTTGTACTCAAGTACACTTCAAAATTTTGCAATGACAATAGCAATGTAAGACATTCTTTCTCAATTGTTGAGTAGTTCTTTTTTCGGATGTTTGTCAAACTTCTTAGAGAATCTTAGAGAAATAACATACATGATGATCTACATCATTTTCATCTGCTTGCATGAGAACTCCACTACAGCCTACATCACTGGCATCAACTGCCAACTTGAATTGCTTCTGAAAGTCTGGCGCAATCAAAACTGGCGCATTCATCAAAATAGACTTGATTTTCTCAAACGCTTTTGGCATTGCTCTGACCACACAAATTTTGCGTTTTTCTTCAGAAGGTTGGTCAGCGGACACGCAATTTCTGAGAATTTTGGACAGTATTTTCTGTAATACCCGACCATACCTAAGAATCTCATGGTAGCAAGTAGCAGGAGATGAACTCCCTCATCCCAATCCCTCTCAAATTCAAAAAATAGGCCCCCTGGGATTCTGGGTGGTATGCTGAAGAACTGTACTGGGAAATTTCCAACTGGTCCATGACTTGTGGGAACAAACCTGACATGAAATTTGATCCTTGATCAGTCTGAATTGATTTTGGAAGGCCTACTAGGGTGAAAAATTTGTTAGAGCTTTCATAGTATTCTGTGCCCAAATATTTTCAAGGGATAGCTTCAGGGATCTGGTGGAAGCACAGATGATGGTCAGTAAATACCGATTTCCTGACTTGGTCTTTGGAAGTGTCCTACGAAATCTATTAAGGCCCACTAAAGGCCTCATCAAATGCTGGTATTGGTTGCAAAGGAGTAATAGGAATTTTCTGATTGGGCTTGCCCACCATTGGACATGTGTGACAAAGGTCGCAATACTCAGACACATCTTTCTGAGTGTAGGCCACCAAAAATGACTCCTAATCTTCATGTGTTTTTCTACACCTAAGTGTACTGCCATGGGACTATAATGGGCTATGCCTATCACTTCCAACGTATACCTTTGCAACTACAATTTTATGCAAACCTTCATCCTCATCTACAAGTGCATAGGGTGGCCGCCATTTCTCATGAGGACACCGTTTTGTATATAGAACCATACAGGAATTCGTCGGCTTCATGTAGCGTCAATGCCCTCGCACCTAATGCTGGGTCGTTGTGCTGCTCATTTACCCGCTTGTCATGGCTAAAGGGTCTCCTTTACACTCCCTTAACTCTATCATGCTCAGGCGGCTGGATTTTCATTGTTACCAAGCTTGTCACTTTGTTTGTGCTAAGGGCTGGATTTTCACTACTACTAGGGAATTTAGTCTCCCATGAAGAGAGGGAAGATGACCTCAAATTCCTCTAAATTTGAGAGAAAAGTATCTTCTAAATTTGGGAACCAAGTCATCCTCAACGCTTCGTCCTATATGTATGAGTATTTGATACATCACCTGCCACAGTTTTTCTGTGAGGCTTTTCGGGCATTGACTAGTACTGCACATGCTGGGAAAAATGTCTATTTCCTCAATAAATTTACCACGTACAGGCACCGGGAACTATGGGATCTAGGAGTAATTTCCCCCTGCCAAATCATTCCATAACAAAACATGGATACCCTTTTACGGAGTTCTTGTCTAAAACCAATTGTGACAGTTCAAGAAACCAAATCTGATTTCAAATTACCATTTTTGTGAAGAGGGACACTAAAACAATCCATACCGATCCCTGAATCAATGCACTGGTTCCTGTGGAACTTCAATATCAAATGGAAGTGCATCTTTCCAATATCAGAGACTGTGCCACATCACGTGTCCCGCATTGATTCTAATGGGTTGGATCTAAAATATCACCTGAAAGGACAAAATGCCTCCAAAACAAAAGCCTTAATAGTCTGGGGCCAAAACTAAAAACCCAAAAATAAGCGTCCGCACAATTTTTTTTGGCTGTTTCTACATCCTGAAGACCTACTGATGGAGCAATGGGGTGCAAATTGTCACTCTTGAGCATTTTGAAATATCCCAAATGGCCGTCAAGATGGCCACCACCACATTAAAAATAGCATAACTCGGCTTCTAAAGCAGCTAGAAAGATAATTATTAGGGTCTTGTATGTTTGGTGTCATTGAATTCAAATTTGTAATATTTTTAAATTACCAAAAGTTTCCCTATACGACACCAAGATGGTCGCCAAGATGGCCGTCACCGCATATAATTAGCAATAGGCTCCGATGTAACGCAGCTTAGGCATGGGTGTTTGTGGTTGTAGGGGTTTCGGTGTCAATGAATTCAAATCTGTACTTCTTTTTAACACTAAGGTCTTCCCTTATACCGAAATCAAAGATGGCCGCCATCACCACATATAATTAGCAATGTCCAGCTCTGGAAGCAAATACGATTGTATTTGTGGTTGTTCTTTCATGGCTTATGTGTATCATATTCAAATTTCTACTCTTTGAAAGTTACAGTGTTTCTTTACACTAAAAGTGAGAGTTGTTAATGGCATTACAGGTGAAAATATACATACAAGTTATCATAATAATGTTATCTTAATTGGCAAAGGCATTCAAAGACTCATGATGCAAAGTTGCCAAAAGGTAGTCTTAAAGTTAGCAGACCATTTAACTGTGGACAAACTTACATTATAGTTTTACTGTAAGGTAACAAACATTCATATGGTGGTGATGCTACATAATGTACATATTGTCATCATACGTAGTTCGAGTAGCAAAGTGTTAAATATGAAAATGACTCAAACGTTGTCATGATCAGGTAGTCTAAAGTTGGCAAAATATCAATTACAAAGAGATCATTAAGGTTTTAATAATTGGTATTTCTATATTTGGCAAAGCGTTAAACAATGAAAATGATGTGGAAAAGTTGTCATGAACGGGAGTCGAAGTTTGCAAAAACTTTAAATATAAAGATGCTTCCAAAAGTTGTCATACTAAGGTAGTCCATAGTTGGTAAAGCATTCAAATATAAAGGTGACACACAATTGTATTAATACGGTGGGCTTTATGGAGCAAAAACTTCAAAATAATTGATGGAGAATTGTTATAAAAGGGTAATCTAAGTGGGCAAACCACAAGTTGGATAGTAATGTAGTCTTAAGTGGCAACTGTTCATCAAGCTGAAGATAGTGCGATGCATAACATATCACATATTGTGCAATGTTCTGATAAGGAACTACTCTTTGCATGGTGGATCAGATTCAAAGGACAGCAATTCAAATTCAATTTCAATATGGTGGTGGGGGTCTTCTTGCGATAGACAGTCGTGTCAAGGTTAAGGTCAGATTTCATCTCAACCAAAACACGAGGAATGCGATCTGTCCGTTGGTCTCCTTCTTCACGAGTGGAATTTGATGAACATCCTGCGAAGACTGTTGAGGTGTCAAAAGGAAGATAATGGTCTGTCTAGAACACAAAGGGTCATCCACATAACGTTTCCATATGTGCGGTGGATTAGGTGCAGCAAGAAGGGCTTCCTGCTCAAAGGACGCCATAAACAGGGAGCCACTGGTGGGGAAACGAGAGAACCCATTGTTAGCCCATCCGGTTGGGAGTATAGTCGCCTGCAAATATGAAGTACGTGTTAGTAAACAAGACTCCAACATCCGTTCACGGCAGCGATGCGGGCGGGAATGTCCTGTTCAATCAGTGTAGCGCATCTTGATGACGGTCCATGGTTAATGTCATGGCTTCCTTCAGAGGAAACAATGTGAATAGCGATTATACCTCAAAGGATACTAGCATATCTCCGAGTCATTGGGGGTCAGAGTAGATATGATCGTAGCGAAATCACTCATGTCCATTACATGGTGTATGGTCTTTCCGGTCAGAGGTTGAAGTGTGTAGGTCATCTCCTTGGCTATGCTGTAAGTCGGAGAGCCATAGGCCGACACAGAAGAAGAATATACGGGTGTATGTTAAGACTACTATCACTCTCGACAAAACTAGTACATTAACAGACCTTGTTCCCAACGGGAGTTCTCACTCTATTCCTTGTGGATCAGGTGACAAAGTGTACATTGTTGGTGAAAACGGCAGATCATTGAAGAAGAGAACCGACGAACACAAGAAAGCGAATAGACGGGACAACACACAAAAATCGGATATCGCCGAACATGTGTGGAACGACCAACATAACATTGACTGGACAAGACTAAAATTCGGACCGGAACACTATTGGACTGAAAGGAAACTCGTCCAGTACCCCTACACAAGTCTACCCTAACAACTTCAATAGGAACAGATGAACAGAAATTCCTCCTGAATGGGTAGACTACTCCAAGGATGCCCCTCCACATACTGAACTTATTACTGGGGTACTCCTTTACTCGTTCCGCTTATTTTTCTCTCTCCCTTGTTTAGGTGAAACTCATTACTGTTTAGTAAGCTCTGATGATGGCATTCGCTAGTGTGTCGAAAGCTTTAGCCTTCCAATTTTGATTTGCCTCTTTTGAAAAGATTATTTTCTACTCAATGAATGATCCTGACAGGTCCCGCTCGCCGGGGGGGTTTGGGTGGTTGAACACCCCCCACGATCCCAAAAAGATAGCCGAAAAAGAGAAGAGAGAGAGAGAGGAAAAGAGAAAAGAAGATGAAAGAGAAGAGAAAAAAAGAGAAAGTGTAATTAGAATGAAACAAAAGGAGAATGGCATCATAACGCATGAGATTAACTCCAGACTTACATAATCCAAATATCACAAATATTTTTGCTTCCTTCCCCTCACCAATTAGTTTTGTTCTAAGCCTAACCAACCGTAATCATGAATTGTTAATGTGCCAACAGTACTTGTGATCAGATGTGTAAAATAAATTTGAGAAACACGAGGGGAGCCATGGGCCCCTTCCCCCAAGGTTGGTCTACCAGTATAAGGGGAATTTTCAGTCGGGGAGCTGAAGTTGTCAAAAAAAAAATTGTTAGGGATCGATTCCCTAGCTCCCGGACCATAAACTTATAGGTCTACGCTGTCATTTGAATTATTACTATACTTAACCCTTTCAAATACCTTTCTTAATAGCTGGGGTAAAATCAAGAAGGTTCCGGGGCTCTCCGCCCCCTGAACTCTCCGGCAGGGGCCTCTGCTTTTTTTTCATGCACCGTATCCGTTAAAGACTTGCCGCGAGCGATCCTGTGTATAGTTCCCTTCGGCGGTACAAGCTTATACGGCCCGTATATCAGTGAGCAAAGTTAGAAACCAGTCTTTCTTTGAATTGGTTTACCATTTACCCCTCAAAAAAAGTGGTAATCTTGAAGGGTTCTAAAGCTGGAAATCAAGAGCTTTCCGTGGGCTTCGGCCCCGGACCCCCATAAAGGCTCTGCTCCTGCCACCACACCCATTAAAACTTGGCACTCGTCTGTATGCCAAATTCTCTTTGTCAGTAAACTTATACATGTATACTGCCCGTCCTCATGTGAGCAAAGTTAGAAACATTCTTTACTTGGGCTTTACTTTGAATTACCCCTCAAACAGTGTTCATGCTTTGAGGTTCTGAATAGCTTAAATTCAAGAGCTTCCGGGGGCTCCGCCCCTGACCCCGGTGCCATGTGCACTAAATCGGCCCACTGTACCCCATGTACCCCAACCCATTCAGGCTTTCCGGTTGCGTCCAAGGCAATTGCGGTGTGCAGTTCAAAGATCCAAGAAAAAATGGTCTGTAAGAGCATCTATTTAGGACAATTTTCAACGGCCCCTAAGTGCGCCCCCGAACGCGTGCGCGTTATTGTAGGCTATGTTTTATTCGCATCACTCATGCGCAGAGACGCTTACTGCAGCATAACATTTTCTTCACTTTTAACACCCCCCTGACAAAATGTCTAGCGAACGGCCCTGGATCATCCTGACTCAATACGTCGATGTACTACTGTGCGCTGTTGTTCTTGAAGAACTTTCAGACAGCCCAGGAGTTGTTGTTCTCTGCTCTTCTTTCGTATGAGGCAGCAACTATATAGAATATGTTGTAGACGGTGAGCCAGCTCACTGTTGATTGGTTGGGTTTTTTGAGAAGTGTATCCACCGGTGCGCAAAATGTAGGGCACTCATTGAGACTGTGATCCGCAGGCGGTGATGGAGCACGCACTTGGCAGGTTGAGATTGTCGCATCCCCCATCGTTGCATGTGCTGTTGAAGCGCCGACTCTGTACGATCCGGTTTAAGGGGACCCATTCCTTGCGTGGAAAATTGCTACCAGGTGGGATTTCTTTCACATGGTGTAAAGGAGTTGGTCTGGGTCTTGAAGTATCTAGCATGCATACTCATGTCTAAGTGTTGAATGGGGAGCTGAGAGTTTAGCAGCGTTTCAACAGAAAGGTCGACGTGCGCACAGTCTCTGTCTGCTGTACTTTTTTTTTTCATTATTAAAAAAAAGACTTCGGCGGTGGAAGAGGGTCAACCAGGCTAAGCTGGTGCCGTCTACTGGCCCGCTTTCCCGTGACTGCTCCTTGTTGATACTAAACTCAACGTAGCGATCAAAGACATCTGCTTGGCTAAGCTTTTTTTTTGATTACATGAGACCCCGACACAGTCTTGTATCGTTTCCCTTCTGACCTGTGGAGAATCCAGAAATAAACACTCCGTCTATTACGATAACTCCCTGGCTGAGCTGACTGCTCTCTTCTGTGCTTTTTCTTCATTGTCGACTTGGTCTTTGTTATCCTCATATCACCACTATCCGCAAACATGAAGGTGGTATTGAAACGAAGATTTCTTTAACATCCACAGTGAGTGATGTCATCAAACTTCAAACTCTGGAAAAGATTGTTCTGTGTTTTTGAAGAAGCGAATCCCATTCTAATTTACTTCTTGCTTAAAAGACTTGTCACCACGTTGGATGTTTTTTTGGAACTATAAACCCATCTGGCAAAACTTCATTTTACATTTGCTTAACTTCCTATAGCAACCGCATTATCAGCATTCACCACCTGAGGGGCTTCCTATCAAAACGATATTGATCAAACTGTGGATGGTTATTCAGGCAAGTTTGGAGACTTTGTAAAGTCTTTAGTTAAGCGCCTGCGCTTCCCTGAAGTCATAAATAATGGTAACATTGAACACATAACCAATAAAATCTAATTAAAGACACTAAACCCATAATCTATGTACTTTGAAGCTGAGATTACAGCTAGCAAATGCTGTGGCAGCCAATTTGTTGGCCATTCTGGCAGCCATCTTGGATTTTGGTTATTATGGAAGGCTTAAGTATTTAAAAGAAGTACAATATTGAAGTTCTGAACCAAAAAACCTATACAAAGACACTAGAATCATCATTGTATAAGCTATAGAAGTTGATATGCTATTATATGTGGTTGTTGGCCATCTTGGCGGAATCTTGGAGTTCGTATAGGGAAGACCTTAGTGTTAAAAAGAAGTACAAATGTGAATTCATTGACACCAAAAACCCATACAAAGACACCAAGAATCATCCTTATAGCTGCTTTAGAGCTGGTGATTACTAATTTTATGTGGTGGCAGTATCTTGGCGGCCATCTGGATATTTCAAAAATGTCAATGGGTGCACTTTTGGCCACCCGCAGTTTCTCACTCAGGGGGTCTTCGGATGCAGAAAAGCCAAATAAAAGTGTGCGGACGCTACTTGTGGGTTCAGGTAAAAAATGGGTTTGGCCCCCGACTATAAAGTCATCCCTTACTTTTTCGGTGTCAATCCCTTTTGTTTGGAAAGTGCTTGTTTTTGAACAGAGAGAATGAACTTTTGACCTCAAAGTTACTGCACAACCTATTGGTTTTTGACTCACTTTTGGCTCCTCCTTTTTGGGAGTTAGGCCATGTAGCTCCCAACACTTTGACTTTAAATGTCCGGCTTCTTACAGTGATGGCATGGAGCGGGGATTTGGGTCCCATCCCATGGTGGATTAGCACATTACTTTCTATACTCCCCTTTCATGGGAACCGACTGGATTCCCCTCCTGAGATGCTCCATGAACACTTTGTTTAGAACCCGACTTATTGTTGTATTCGTCATGTGAGTGCAACAAAGGTCTAACTGACATTTTTGCAATTGAGTTATTGTATAATATGAAAAAGTAGATCATAACGCTTAATTTGATTTACATTTCAGGTGACAGTCTCAATTTATTGCAGAGTTATTAAGCTAAATAGGCCTATTTAGGTGTAGATACGACTTTGTTGCACTCAAAGTTGAAATTCTGTTGAGTGCAACAAAGTCGTAACTGGAAGATACGACTTTGTTGCACGACACGGGAAAACTAGTATGTAGATACGACATTTTATTTCTTGTAAAGCGATGGTTTTCAAAAAGGTGTATAAGTAAAAAATCTCCCAAAATATTTTGTGAAAAGAGCAATTTCATTTTTTACCAAATTTATACTAATTTATGCTACTTTCGGCACAAAAAACCTTAAAACACATCAAAAATGTAGTTACGACCTTTTTTCACTCAATATTACGCCCAGTACTTAATCAATTTACAAAAGTAAATGAATACGCATAATTTAACATATATTTCAAGTATAAGGCTCACTTTATTGCAGAGTTATTAGGCTAATTAGGCCTAATTAGGTGTAGACGACTTTGTTGCAATCACAATTGAATTTCCCGTGTCGTGCAACAAAGTCTTAACTGGTAGATACGACTTTGTTGCACGACAGGGGAAACCATGTGTGTAGTTACGCCATTTTAATTAGCCAATTACTTCTTAATTAGTCGACTTAAGTGGGAGATGAAATATTTATAAGATATTTTAAAAATACATTTTAATCGTGTGTAAGAATTATTTTCATTTGAAAAGTCACAAAAGAATGAAACACAAAAATGCTTCTCCTGTAAAATCATGAAAATGCAGATACGACTTTGTTGCACTCACATGACGATTTGTTGTACCTAGTATATTCTTGGCTAGTCCTACTAGTATTGCTGAGCTTATGTGTCAAAGCATAGTCGCTGGCCTTCACGGCTGCTTCACGCAAACTGTCAAGTTTGTTTTCATCCAGATGGGTTTTGATATCTGGATGTAGACACTGTATGAACTCTTCAACTAACATCAACTCCCTAAGTTGACAAAAATTTTGCCCAACTTCTTTTGAGAGAAGCCAGCGATCAAACATCTGCTCCTTTACACGGGCAAATTCAACATGGGTCTGATCATCCTTTTTCTGACAAGACCTGAATGTTTGTCTGTATGCCTCTGGCACAAATTCATATGCTTTGAGCACTGCCTGCTTAACCTCGTCATAATCACTACATCTGTCTAATGACATGGCCGAATATATTTCTCGGGCTTTACCAATGAACACTGACTGTAACAAGGTCCAAGACTCCTTGGGCCATTTCAAGCTATTGGCAATTTTCTCAAAGTGTAAAAAGTATTTGTCTACTTCTATCTTGTTCCTGAAATTTTGGAACCAGGCGAATATTTTTCGCCGCATCAAAACCAGAGGGCTTGGAAGAGTCTGATGAGCTAGCCTGTTGTTTCAATTTTTCTAACTCTAGTTGAGCTTCAAGCTCTTCTTGTTTCATCTCCATTTCCTTTTGTTTCATTTCATTTTGCAATTCAATTTCTTTTTGTTGCATCTTTTTGTATCTGCATTTGCAACTTTTCTTTTTCCAATTCAATTTCTCTTTCTTTTTATTTTTGTTCCATCTCCAATTTTTCTTTTTCCAATTGCATTTTCATTTCAATCTCTTTTAATTTTACGGCATTACTTGTGCCCTGTTCCAGAACCTCTTCCATCCTATCCAATAGTATAGTATAGTATATTTTATTCACACACAAATCGTGGCCTTAAGGCCAAATTACAAGTGGTTTACAATCATTAAAAACACAGTAATCATTAGCAAATACAAAATTAAAACGAGATATTGCACATTTTCAAGACATAACAATAAAAAAAATAAATACACACTGTCAAAAGCTAAAATGGTGCAATTACATCAGATATTAAAAAAGGTAAAAACGCAAAATGGCCCTGGGCAATTAATTGTTCAGTAAATCAATAAAATATGGGATGGCACTATTTTTAAAACGATCAGTCCTTGCATAGAGCTGTGATATTTGATTGACATTGCGAAGGACTCTGCCATGACTCTGCAACATGGTAGGAGGGATGAGATCTTTTGTACGATTGGAAAGAGAGAGCCCTTCGGCAACCTTCCGACAATGATCTGTCCTCCTATCAGCTAGAGAGTCCAATTGCAAAGATCCAGAGCATTTGTATGCACTATCATCTGTATGCTCAGAATTAATTATAAAGAATTGCACGGGCTCTTTTTTGCAGCTGTTTCCAAAGTATGATCTTGATATGAGGTGAAAGGAATGCCAAACTACCATCTGCATATTCTAATAATGGTCTAACATACCCTTTGTAAACTGAACCATAATTCTTGAATATTAAAACCAACATCGTTTTTTAAAAGTCCTAAGCATATACAACCTACAACCGACGATTGCTTTTAGAAACAATATCAGCAATGTTTCTATCCCATTATGGTTGTCCTGCAATCCAAATACCTAAGATATTGTTGCCTCAGAACAAAATTCAGAGGAACACCATTAATTTTTATATCAGCCGTACTGGAAATTCCTTTGAAACAAACCTGTAAGGCTTGACATTTGGAGGGTTTAGAAGTTCATGATATTATTAGTTGACCGACCATTCACTAAATTCAGCTAAACCTCTTGCAGTGGTTAGATTGAGATGAAATACCCTTTTCGGCTATTGTGTTAATCAGCAGTACAAATTTCCAACACTTGGTCCTTAGTCCCACCCCAGTACATCATCATTAGTGATACTAGGAAGCCATTGGTCCAAAGTTTTGACCTTGTGGGAGCCAACACCATTGAGAGTTTTATAGTCAGAAAGAACCTGTTGTACGTACGCATTGTTGTCTGTTGTTCACAAAGTGAGACACCATGACACATGGACTCACGGGACTCCCAAATGGATAAATTTATCTAATAAGCAGATTGTGGTCGATCAAATCAAATGCCTTTGAGAAATCCGTGAGCAAATATCCAAATATGAACTATCCCAAAGATTTCTTCCTGGCAATTTTTTCAATGAAATTATGTTTGAGCACTTGCTTTCCTAATAAGCATGTTTGCTTCAAAGTCCCTAATTCTATGGCTATTTAGTCATTAACATCAGGCTTTCTCATCTCGTCAAACTTCTCCCAAATTATTTGCCCAATGAATTCTTCTGATTAAACTCCATTATGTGAATTGTACTCTTACAACACAATAATAACATTGATTGGAACGCAACTACAAAGTAGTCATTAACACAAACAAAATTTTTGTATCCAAAAATGTGCAAAATGATTGCATATTATCACAATTTTAATGTGTAAATTCCTGAACATAAGGCTCATATTTATCTCAATTCAATTCCCGAAAACGACCCCGATTCTGTTTGCTATTCTCGGTAAGACGAATAAAATGTACAGAAAAATACCTTTCCAACACAATGATGACCTTGTCACAAGTGAATCTGAATTTTACTATCATAAACAGGATGTAATGATTTTAATCAGATTTATTTGGTTCAAGAATTTTGATATGTCCAAAATCCCTTACACATATATATAGATATTTAGATATTATATATAGATATATATATATTATAATATCTATCTATATATAAATAATATATATCCTATATATATAGATATATAAGTATAGCAAGTGGGAATTTTCCAGGTGACTATCTTTGGAATTAAAAGTTCTCACTCCCATTACAGGAGAGCTTAATGAAAATTTCAAAGTATAGACCTCTGCATCTGTTGCAACAAAAATTTCGCCTACCCGGTGGCAAAGGACGCGGCCAAGGCGCGGCAATGGCCAAAATTACCCAATTTTTCACTTTTCCGTTAAGCGCGTGTGAGGGCGCTCTTTTTACGAAAAATGCCATGTTAGTCGGATTTTAACTATTTTTTTTCTTGAATTTATATTTATTTTTAGGTGAGGGCGCTATTTGTTAAGAAAAAATGACGAATACATGTCAATAAAGTTCCGTTTTATAGTCCTCGATAGGCGACCCGCGCACTTAAATTAAATTTTACCAAATGCAATTTGATTATATTCGCAACAGCAAATGATCGTGCCGGCGTGTCCCGTTTAACTTACAGCCGAACAGGTTATTGCCCTCTCACTACACGTTTCACCCCAGTGAGCCTGGAATTAACCCTTGAACATTGTACCACCCATGACCATGATGACGGTCACTTTTTGTTAGGATAATTATTTGTTGTTATACCTGAGTGAGCGCCTACTCCCCGTCGTGTACGGAGCACAAAGGCTGACAAAGCACTCAGATCACGGGATGAAGTTGAGAATTTGCTACTATTGTTGTCATAACCCGAACCCGAGCGAGTACCGAGTAGGCTACCCCCTGTAGTGAATGCAGGTAAAGCATTTTCAAGAAGAAAGGAAGCTCTAATCAATTACGGACCTTTTAAAACTTTCTTGGAGCTCGAAATAAATGATGTACAGAGGTAAAGGATACCCGCGGGTGCCGCGCCTTGGGACTATGAAAATAGCCCAATTTGTAGCTCGAACACGTCGTAGCCCGGGCAAAGCCCGGGGCTACGAATTAGAGTACATAGGATATCGCGGGGTTTTTCCGACGGAAAAACCTGTCGGGGAAAAAAGTTTTAAATACTTCACTTACCGACCTCATATTCCGACAACCATGCAATACCATCCGTCTGAGGATCGGATACCCGATGATCGTAAGTGAGGGTTCCGTGAAACTCTGAGTACGGTTGCCTTTCCAGAGGGTTCTATACTTTGGAATGATATATAATATATATATATATATAATATATATATATATATATATATATATAGTAAAATTACACACAATTTATAAGATTAATACTTAATGTCCAAAAGAAGTGTTGCAGTTCACCGATGATATGTCCTAACAGCGAAGACTCCAAAATGACAGCATGCAAAGTCACACTTAAAAATCCTCAGGTAATATTCCATGGGAATCTTCTCAGTCCTGAAGATAACTTTTGTCCAGCAGTTCAAGACGACAAGGTTAAGCAAGTCCCTCGACGACACTAAATATTCCACAGTATATCAGTCCAGCATAATCATCACGATTTCTATCTGTCCACAATTTGGAATCCTATTTTGATTCCCAGCACTTTTGGCTTCAAAGACAACAGCAGAAAAATTATAGCACTTTGCTCACGTGGAATTGAAAATATAATAAATCCTGGCACCAAGTACAGGTCCGCAATTATTGCAGGTCAAAACTAGCTATAACTAGAGTGTATAGCTACTGGTTACTGCTGCTGGCAAATCTCACCTCTTGCAACTGTGCTTTATACAATCATTTCACAAAGTTCCCAAGTCTTAAAATAGATATTACCACAGCATCATGCATAAACATAACCTAGCACTGTCAAATCAGATTTCACAAAAATTACTTCATCTGAATTGCATTATTTCACATTTATAACTTCATGGAGAATCCCCAGATCATATAACATGTTTTGATCTTAAAGCATAAACAAGTTGACTCAGTTTCTAAGTTTACATCTTGGGGAATTCCCATTTACCTCTTGTGCAATCTATCTAACAGGTGCACCTTGCACAAACAACACTAGGGGAATCCCCTGCTCTCTTTTTTATCATAAACAAAGTACTTTTACCGTGAGAAATATTTTCTCAAATAAAATTGAGAAAATCAAATTAATATTTTAATCAGAAAATGGATGCCATATAACAGTATGTATGTATGTATGTGTGTGTGTGTATGTATGTATGTATGTGTGTATGTATGTATGTGTGTATGTATGTATGTGTGTGTATGTATGTATGTATGTATGTATGAAGGTATGTATGTATGTATGTATGTATGTATGTATGTATGTATGTATGTATGTATGTATGTATGTATGTATGTATGTATGTATGTATGTATGTATGTATGTATGTATGTATGTATGTATGTATGTATGTCGTTTTGGTAAAGTCTTCCTAGTATCTATAACCTTGCATGTCGCTTATAGTAACGTCTTAGTAACACCAACAGGAAAAGGTTCCTATAAAAATATGTTTTAAGAACATTGCAATTAACGTAGATAATATTTGTTTACTTCAATACTAAGTGCGGAAAACGTTATCTGAATGTCTTTAAAGTGACACGAGGAGATTTTTTGAGGATATGAATTTCTCTCAAATTGTACTGAATCGGTTGTAGACCGCCTATCGAGAACGTTTCGAAGGTTTATCTGACAAACAAGTACAAAAGAAAACCGCAAAACCTTGTTTTGAACTTACCTGTTCTCGTAATCATCCTCATAGAAAACCGTGCTTTGAATTTCTGTCGTGCACGAGAGAAAATACTAAATCATCATCTCATTATATATAGACGGCGTACTCGGCTTATTCACTTCAGGTGTGATCTAGTATATTCGTATAGGCATTCCAAAAAATGCAAAAAACGGTGTTCGACAAAATAAGGGAGCGCTTCTTTCTGGAAATGTCCACGTAGTATCCCTAAAGTAAGTTTCATCTGTGAAATTTTGTTTTTAAAGCAGCTAATTTCAACTGATTTTGGTAGGTATGGGTGTCAACATTTACCAAAAAGTGAGTTATCGTAGGGGGTGGTGAAATTGTTTTTTCGGGAGTCAAAGGTCAATAACAGGGGTCAAATTTTGAAATTGATCCAATCATGTTGAAAAGTATACCAAGTTAATAGTTTGATCATGAGGATTCCAAAAAGGTATAGTTTGTACTATCTGCAGCCAAAAATTTAGGAGTTATAGGCTAAAAACAGCAAAATCAATAACAAGCAAAGGGTCATTTCCACAGTTTGTACCATAACACGAGGGGTCAAATTTAAAAATTACTCCGATTTGGACAAAAAATGGTGCAAATTATAGATGGAGCTCATAGAATAAAAATAAGGAATAGTTTTGAGTGTATTAAATGCTTACTTACCGAAGTAGGGGGAACAAGGTCAAGCCCATTGAATGCAATGGATGTTGACCTTTGTAAAGCTTTTATATACATTAGCCCTCGCCTGGAAAGATTAAGCCCTTTGTTGCCATTACAAAACATATTTTTATAGTTTTGTTACGTGGCATGGATATTGCGATCATTTAACCTGCAAGTGGTGGCTTGAAATATGTGTATTAAAGAAAGGCAGTACTTTTTCATCGACTCTTTAATTTCTATCCGTGCGTATCAAAATTCCATCAAGATCAAAAAAAGCCTTCCCGGTGATATCACGATTTTCAGCGTGATATTGGTAAACCGCACATGACAGTTTGACCTCAAACCAAAATTATTGATCTTTGTTTATTCTGTAAAATTAAAAAAATGTAAAATGGTGTAAACACAATCGCTTTAGTGTAGATTTTGAGACGCTTCGTGTATTGTTATGTGTGGGAGGACGGTATGAAAATTTCATGAATACTTCCATTTTTCACTACTTGGTGGTTGTTTCTACATTAAAGCAGTATATGGAATAAAACTTATCCCCGATTTATAATTTTAAAAAATGCATTTCAATTTTTTCAAAGTTCTCTCGCATTATCGCTCGCTAATCCCTTTAAAGAGTAGCCATTCTCTTTTTGAGTGAATATTTAGTAGAACGAGTAAAAAGTAAAAAAAACATGTGCACTCAAAACAGGAGTGACGTTCACTTTAAGCGAGTGAATGTCCACTATTTGTAAAGAGTTAAATAGAGGAAAAACAATTTAGAGTGTTTTCCCTCTCACTCTTTTTTCACTGTTTTGGAGTGAAGGTTCATGTTTTCTCTTTTTGGCGTGAATTAACCAACAATGCATTTTAGCTTATTTTTGAGTGGTTTACACTCTTTTTCGAGTGAATTGAGATTCAATCGTTTTTCACTTCTATTTACATTAGAGAGTAATTTTGTCAAGGGGGAAGGAGGCGGGGGGAGATCATCACAATAAGATAAACACAACAGTTTTGCAGTGTATTGCTTTAATCACAATACAAAATATACTATAAAAATACAATACAATACTCTATTTTGATAGCAAATCTTATTTTGATAGGTTGGATTAACAACAAACTTTTAATGGCAAAGAGCCGAGTAGGTAGTGTAAAGTGGGGTAATAGGGACCCCGGGCATTATGGACCCCCCTTAGAAATATGACTGGGGGTGGTAGGAATGACTTTCATTGGTACTTGAAAGAACATCATCCCAACTACTGTAAGTTGGTATTAACGGAGGGAGGGTACTGAAAGTCAAAGGAAATATTTTAAATTGAAAGTTTCAAACCACGTTTTCTATTATGTCATTGAGTTTTAAACATCCCTATTTTCTCTTGAGCCCGGTTTGGAGGTGTGACCTGGCCAAATGTAGTAGTGACTTACCCATGGTATCAATACAAGTATCAAATTTCATTCAAATCTAATCTAATAAATGGAGGATAACAAAATTGTATATGTGTGATCTGGGTCAGGACACCTATATCCCCTGTAGAACTTTCTGGGACGGGGCAATACGAATATGGACCATATAAAGTCCATATTACCCGGGCCTCTTTATTGCAATGAAGGGGTGGAGTCCATATTGCAGAAGCATTGGTATACATATGGACTACTTTGCAAAAAAAAGTATTGAGAGCGGGCTTATTAAACAATCGCAACAATATATTATCTTTTTAGGGCCTATGGTCAGAGGGAAATGATATCTGTGGTTTGTCCGTACCCATGAAACAAAGCTATCAATTGATAATGAAAAGTATTAAAGAATAAAAGAATATCTTGAAAATACGAGATTGGGTCCAATTACCCCACTTTACCCTATGCCACATTTTGCTTGAATTTCTGGTACCTAATGTTCTGGTGGAGATTTTGTCTAAAAAGAAATCTTTTACCTCCTCTGAAGAAAATTTTTGAGCACAAAGTTTACTCTTATACAAGAAAGAATTGACCCCAAGAATCCTGAACATCTGAATGAAACCATATATAAAATAATCAAGTTTGTATCGGTGGTACAGTTAGATGGGGTAGTATGAACAATTGACCAATCGTTCCATTTCAGAGTGGAAATCAATTAGTTATTAATACGGGTCTATATTCCACTTCTCTGTGAATTTTGTGGCACTAGGTTCTCCCTTTTATAGGGGAAAAAATTCTTACCGCGCGGTGTGGTGTTCTCAACGAAAAGGAGGGAATGAGAATGACGCAATTAATATACTATCAAAATGGCCGCCCAAACAAGATAAAATAAGCAAAATATTTTGATTTTGACGGTTATCGCCTTATTAACAGCTCTATTGAAGTCTAAATACATATTTGTTCGCAACACTAAATACCTATTCAATAATATGGATTAAGAAAGGGAAACCTTCTGAAGTGAGGACCGCCGTTCACCGCTAGAAGTCAGAAAGAACCAACTGCCAATGAAGATTATAAGAGTAAGGTTCCAAATTCTGGCAGGCATGGCATTCATTACCAAGAATACCAAGGAAACGTCTTATCTTTCTACTTCGTTCATAAACTGGCAGAATCCTCAAAGTTGACATCAAGTGTGGCTGGGGTTAAGTGCCTTCTATTGAAGGGCAACCGGTATATACACGGCGGTCGTGTACCCAACTAGAAAATCGGGACATACACAACGTCACAAAACATTCAAAGTCGAGGACCGTCCTTGTTATGTAATAAATTCTTGATTATGGTTTATAAGCAGGAGTGCGTCTTCTCTGGTAAAGTAACTCCTTGAAATGTATCGACTGCATGCCTCGCGATCTTCTTCAATGCGATCAATCATATAGTGGGGAAGTGGTATCAATTGTCGATAAATAATTCCTAATTGGTGGTGCCGGTGGAGAAACTTTGGTTACCACCTTGGGGACAAAAAAAAAAGCGCATCAGTGAAGCAAACGAAAGTCGTACAGAATCAAGTGAAAAGGTTGAAAAATAATAGGCCAGGGCGAATGAGTTTTAAAACATAAACGCTAATGATATAAGTATTCTGATTATCATAATATTAAATATACATTTATGTACTTGTAATTTATAGTACTAATCATATTGATTTGTATCATAATTATAAAACCCAAAATTTAAATAAATGAAATGAAATAAGTTTTTTTAATTTTCACTTTTTAATATTTTCCAGTACTCTGAAACTATCAAACTATCGCTATAGGCCTGTAAATGTGATAGTAAAAGTGTAAGTAACATTGAGTAAACATGATTAACACTGGCGGGATTTAAAAAAACAATTTAAACTGCAGTCAACACAAAATGAGACGTTGTGTTAATAGTACATTAAAAGCAAATAGGCCGAATTCGTGAAAAGGAAAAACATTAAATATTCAGATCTAATGTGCCAATTAATTTATGCATATCTAAATTTACTTTTCTTCTTAACAAATACAGAGTCAGACCCGCAAGAATACACGTGAAATTTTCACTCCATGAACGAAATGGTGCTTTCTCACAATGAAAAGCTTCTATGTAATAATTCTCACATCCTTCCGGTCATTTTAGCGAAACAAATGGAAGGTAGCACCTTCACCGGGGTTAGGGTATGCCGTCAAAGTCCGTAGGTAACGGGGGTGTGCCAACCAAGGATATTTATGGTGCATTTTTGGAAATTGCAGAAATTGACCATTGGAGGATAAGTCCAAAAGGCTCAATAAAAAAAAATTAAATAGTCTTGTAAGCGAGATACACTATTTCTTTAGCACTTTCTTTATTTTGCGATGTTATCACATTGCACGCACTCTTGTTTTGATTGAATTTTTCTCAATCTTAGTAATATCCATTTACAAATAACTTTTGTAAACATGTAGTTACAATGTATTATAGAAATACTAATTCAAAACAAGGCTAGCTAGGATCGCTATAACATGTACTCGGACACGAGCCGGCACGACACGTGTCATGATCGCGGCATATATTGACCACTCAGTCAATGATCGCATCACCATCGATCACTCCGCAAATTCACCCATTAACCAAAGTGCTTGTGAGATGACGACCAGACGTCCAGGAGAGGTTCGCCTTATCCCTAATAAAGAACGGCATACAAGAACCAAAGGACGGTCCCTCGACTTTGAACGTGTCCAAAAGTCATGGTCGTGTACCCAACTAGAAAATCGGTAATATACACGACGGTCGTTACGGCGGTTTCCGGCGGCCCGTATATACACGGACGTGCCACGTATAAACCAGAGTGGTATATACACGGACGGTGTGCAAAGCATGAAGGGAAAAAAGTTTAATAGGCTATGGTGTGACTCGACAATGTAACCGGTGGTGGGTACGGGGAAGACATGACCCCGGCAATTCGGGAAGATGGCCACACCCCAATCTGGATTGCATTTTGCGACATAGGAATAAAACAGGCAATATACAATGAGAAATTTCTGAAATCAAATGTGAGAGAATGTCACAAGTACATTGACTTGTACCGTAATCATTTGCGACCGTTCTCTGGAGTTTCTTGAACGCGTATCGTGTTTTATGAAAGCTAAGATCGGCGTGAATTTCACGTATTTTGTGGGAAAGTGTCGAGGGTGGTTAATTTGTCGAGAATTTGCACTCGCTCTAGTCCTTCCCCTGAGGACTCTTGCACACGTGGCTATCGACGAGTTGAAGTGATAGCGCCACCTGAGGCGATTTGACAACAAGCACAGAAATTTATGCAGTATGACGCATAGGTGTAAATTACAAAATAAAAATAGAGCCAAGTCGGCTATCGTCTTCTAGGACATGGGATGGACATGCCATACTTGCACAGTATGAACGCTGGTTCTTTCCATTTAATAGTTCCCTGGTTTCGAGTTTGAAAATAATAAATTGCATTATGACCACGTACGCAGGGGGCTTCAAATCTGTTATGTGCGGATCCGAGGGACGGGGACCTAGGCTACATAGAAAAGCAGTTCCGGATAGGTAGCCAGGGGTGGTTTGAACGTAAAGCATTGTTATCAGCAGTAGCTGGACAAATTACAAGCGTTATGTATATTATCTATAATGCATATTTTTCATAAATTATATTAGATTATCTATCTTCTCTCTATATCTATATTATTATCACTTAGTCCTACGCTAGGGCGAAACTTTCTATTCATATAAAAATAGACTTTTACGTTAGGCGAAATTTTGTTTCGCCGTACGGTTATCCTTTGTTTGCGCTTTATCCGTGTCAAAAGAAATGGAATATTAATTTAGCAAAAGAGAGATAATCTCATTAGGTAACAAAAGATATGAATATTAATTAGCATAATAAGAACGGTTCATTATAGACTAAGCATATTTAATATTTTTGCCCTATGGTGCAATCTAGGCATATATATATTATATATATATTATATATAGAGATATATACATAATATATATAATATATACAGGCTAAACTTCCACCCGTGTGCCAATATTATAGAGATCTAAACGGAAGGTTGGGGTGCGAGTCCCATCACAGCAAGTTCATTTTTTGCGATTAATAATGCCTACGTTCGCGCTGTCATCAATTGTTCACCACATATATAGATATATAGTATTATTATATATATACACAGGTTATTAGGGAAGACAGTGAAGAATTCATAGCTTATAAGGAGTATTATAGTTATTTAAATTAATTAATATTAATATCCTTTATTCTAGTGATTACCTTTGTGCATTAAATTAATTATTAATATTTTGACGGAATAAAACCGCAATTCTAACAGGAATACGTTAGGGAGACCGTAATGTTCCCTAACGATTATTAGTACATAAAAAGATCAGTGTCTACCAAGCGTGCGATATAGGGTTAGAATGTATATATATATATATAATATATATATATATAATATATATATATTATATATCCATTTCACTACTATAGACGTTAGGGGGAAAGTTTTAATAGTCATAGGTTTTAATGAGTTGTGCTACGGGCTGTCTATAAAAAATCTTCTTAGAGACAGCCCGTATGAAACAATTCAAAGATTTGAAATTAAATTTGCATAAATTATAATAACTTCTACTTGTATTATAACGGACTAAATCGCAACTACCAAGGAAGGCGTTAGGGGGAGGCTATATTTCCCCTAACGCCGTAATGAGTTAATATCAAAAGCTCACTTCCCCCTAAGGAACTAGATAGCGAATATTCAATTAATATATATATAATTATAATCTATAATATATATTATATTCAAACACGGGTTTGCGGTTTCTTTTGCACGGTTGTCCAATAACCTTCCAAACGTTCGCGGTAGGTAGTCTACAACCGAATCCAGTGAAATTGAGAGCAAATTATAGTTAAAAAAAATTCTTCTTTTTTCTGTCACTTTATCGGAAGTACAGAGAAACACATTGTTTTAGGGAATTCCCCGACGCTTCGGTAGGTTCTATTGGTTGTGTTACAAAATGTAGCATGCGCAGAGGGCAAAAAACCCGGGCCTGTAGCGGATTGGTGCTGGTTCGGGACCAGAACGTATATATAAGGGATGGTGTGTCTGACGTGAACGATCACCCTAGATCCAATTGGTACACTGTAGGGTGAAAATATGAGCGGACCGCTTTTACTGCCTACGCCAGAAAGCCCGCCTGGAGTGGCGGAGGCCTGCCTCGGGACCAGAGGTATATAAGGATGTGTGTCTGAGTGAGGATCACGGAGAGAATTCGGTAAGACGGGACGACCCGTTCCTTGCTCTTTACCCAAAAGAGGTCACCCAAGATCCAATAGGTCCACTGTTGGGTGAAAAAGACAAAGTCCAGAGCGGACCGCTTGTACTGCCCCCGCCAAACGCCGTGCCTGTAGTGGCTGGGCCGGGACTCGGGGACCCCTCTATAATATACGTTTGGTCCCGAACCAGGCTCCAGCAACTACAGGCCGGCTTTTCTTACCTATGCTGCATTGCTAATTTTGTACAAACAAACAAAGGTACCGCTACCGAAAGCGTCCCTAGATCACAATCCAGATTTCGCATACGGCACTTGTCCATTTTTAGTCTCTCCAGCGGAGAGCCCCCCTCGGTAAAATCACCCACTAGGGGAAAACACCGGATCTGTTGCGTAACAAAATGTTGGCGCAAATTGCACTACCATATAGCCGACAAAACGTGGCAAGGGCCAGAGCCGGCCCTGGATCAAAACCAGACCACTTACCGCTAAAGACCCAGGAAGCGGACCGCTCTGGGAATCCGGTCGGGTTGTATTTTGTCGTGCTAAGGAAGCGCATCAAAAACAACCATAACGGTCTCATTTTTAGACTGATTTAACCCTCAAGTTTACACCAAAGCTTAGCATTAAACGTAGCCGGCTGCCGTGGCACGGCTCCGTAATGCTAAGCTTGGGTGTAAATTGAGGGTTAAAAACAGTCCAAAAGTAAGAGAGTTAGGGTTGCTTTTTGCCGTGCTTTTTTAACAAGCGCTGCGTGGCCCGGCTACGTTAAATGCTAAGCTTTGGTGTAAATTGCATTGTTAGACATTTTTAACCTCCAAATTTACACCAAAAGTTCAGCATTAACGAGTCTTGGCCACGGCAGCGCTTTTTTTCCTATAGGCTTGCGTGATCTTCCTTACGCCAAGATTTCCTCACGTTTTTAACCTATAGGCCTTGCGTGAAAAACACTGCGAAATGGGGGAAGCTTAAACTTGCTACGCTAAACATTTTTACCGATATAGCTTGTAAACCTTCATTTTTCGCTGTTAACCAAAAAAGAATTTTTTAGAATTCAATGCTCTAGTTACATATAAATGCTTCTAATTGATTTTGGGACGTTTTCGCTCTGGGGACGCTTTGGTTCTCATTGGCATCTCGGCCATTTTCCCCGCAGAAGGTGTAATGTTTCTCATTGCATCTCGGACGTTTCCCGGAAAAAATGGACGCGAGGCGTTGTATTGCATCTCGGCCGTTATCCCGGGAGAAGATCGGAATTGGCGCGATGCGTTTCATTGCATTCGGCAGTTTTAACACGGAAGAGACGAATTTGGAGCGATGCGTTTCATTGCATCGGGACGTCTTTCCGTAAAAATGATGCGATGTTTTTCGGTGCATCTGGGCAGTTCTTACGGGGAAAATGCCGCGTGCGTTTCATTGCATCTGGGCCGTCTTCAGGGGAAATGACGCGATGCGTTCGTTGCAGTCTGGGCGCTCCGGGAAAATGACGCGATGTGTTTCGTTGCATCGGGCCGTTATTGATTTACGCTACTATTCCTTGTGCCGGGAAAAACAGGACGAGAGCAATGAACGCAAGTTTGGCTATGTTGCATCGGGCCGTTGTAAAATAAAATAGATTGCCTTTCGTTGCATTTGGGCCGTCGGCCGGCCAAACGACCCGGTCCGGGTTAGGGTTTTAAGAGAACTGAGGGATTTCAGAAAGAAGCGCCCCAATTTTTCTGACCCTGGTTTTTTACATATGTGGAAGGTTAACCAATGTAGGGTAGATCCCCACCCTGAAGGGAAGCCGAAATACGCTGTCAGATGCTTTAGTAGTTCTGTCGGGTGAGACAGAAAAGTCAAAGCATCGTTTTCTATGGGGAATGATTAAAAAGAGCAGGCAAGTCAAAACAAGGTTGCCGTTTATTTTGCACCTGTTTGTCAATAAACCTCCAAACGTTTCGGTAGGTGCGTCCACAACGATCAGTGAAATGTGATGAGAATTCATATCCTTAAAAAAATCTCCTCCTGTCACTTAAGTTCCAGGGACTTACCTCAATAACTATCAGAATTCCCAAAAAAAGGGAGCATAGTTCTACTAAGCATAACTCCACATTTGGCTTTAACATGTGGCATTATAGAATTATGTGGGTTTATGCTCAGTTCTGTGTATTAATTTTTGATTTAAACCTACCTCAATTTTGTTGATCCCAACTTCAGGGCCAAATTTACCTCAAATGTATTTTGCTTATTTTTATGGATCAAACACAACTTTAGAAGGGGATGAACCTATGTGAAAAAAAATATCAAAGGACATAAATTTTGCCCAAAATTGTGACGCAACAATTATGCAACTCCAACGACATCATAGACAAGAAGCTGATGAGGTCTGCATAAGCACATGGGTCAAAATGACATGGGTCAAAATGTCATAACCACCCTAAGCTTTTTGCTTTGCAAGGGAAAAACAGCGAACCGGGATTAGTATCGTACCTACGGTACATCTAATTCTGATTATGAAATATCATAAAACCGTTGAAGTACATTTGTGACCCCACTTGTCGGCTCCAGTTGAATCAGCGGCCTTGACGGAATAAAAGTAACGTATCACGTGCACTTATTCCGTCAGGCTGCTGAATTTGGGCTGGGAAGCGACAAGTGGGGGTATCAGTAAATGTTTACCAACCACCAAATCCATTGATGGGATTGCTGATTGGCAGTGGTGGAACAGTGGCCGATACTCCAATATACAAACTATATGATCTCCATGTAGGAGTTTTTTTTCTCAGCTTTTCGGAATCTTTTCAGAGTGTTTGGGGGTCCAATGCCTTGACTCAGTCCCGTATATTCATGACATCATTCCCATAGCACCACTGCCAGGGGTGTTTCCCATAAGTGAAAACTCTTCTGACACCACTATGAATTCGGAATCCTTAACGAAATAAACCACTAAACCGTGTGGTCTATTCTGTTGAGAATAAACCACTCAACTGTGGTTTATTCTGTTGAGGTTCCGAGGGTGTGGCCATTTTGTGACCACTGACACACAATGGACCTGATGGAATTCAGCAGACTTTAAAGTTGCACGTTATTCCGGAGAATTACCAGGGGTCATTTGTGTCAGTGGATCACAAAAAATGGGCCACACCCGTTTCCGAATTCATAAGCGAGTGTCTAGAAAGAAGGGTTGTCACCTATGGCAAACACCCATACTGCCATAGCTTCTTCAGAAGTGGTTTGAGTGTGAGAAGCAAAAAATCAAAATTAGGTGGAACAGTATCGATTTGGGATCGATTTTATCATTCGTATTGTTCTTGAAATACATTAAATAGCACAAATATGCAAAGAAACATCCAAAATGTTACCAAATTTGGCACCCTTGGCGAAGCAAATGTGCCACCGGCAGACACTGTCTTTTAAAAAAAGAGGTAGTGCTCTCCTATAAGCTCTATGGGTCAAATTACGAGTATTCAGAGGTGAATTTAAGAACAATATCACTGTAATATACATCAAAAATGATCTTCCAAGAGGAGTTACAAATCATTCTCCTACAATGCACTTATGAAGAGCTGCATCAGGGGAGTATCAAATGCTCTTTAACGAGAGCTTGTAGGGAGGCCAAACTCTCACTCACCTCAAAAGACGGGTGTCTGCAGCAGCCTAAACAGAATATAAAGTGTAGCATCACATGAAGTTTATTCTGTTGAAGCTGCCTAATTCACTAGCGATTTCGCGTATTACACTTAACCCTATATTCCATTGGACAGTGGGGTGGGGAAGGGGAAATGTTCAAAGTCAACATTACACAAAAGCAAACATTTGCAATCTGGGGGGTGTTGACGTTTCACCCTTGACATTGACATTTTTCGAGTTATTTTGGTGATTTCTGGAATTCCTCATGAGTTATGTTTTTTAGAGTTATTTAGTGCGTATAGGATGGAGTTATGGATGAGTTATGGATTACATGTAGTGTTTTTATTTGTAGGTGCATATGGATGGAGTGTGTGTTTTTTTGTGTGTGTGAGTTATGGATGAGTTTCATGGTCCCGGATTTAATGGAGTGTTGGCCAGGATATTTAAGCGCTGGCCTATGGAGTAGTGTAATGTCACTTCTTAGTAAAATTGCGACATTTGGCAGGGGGAATATTGTATGCATCACATAAAATATGGTTCCCCTTGTTTGATTTAAAAGATGACTTTTTACAGACTTCATAAAATTGGACTTCTTGGAAATGGTTTTAAAATTGCACATCCAGCCCAATCATGGATAGCCTTATAATAAAATGACACTGAAGTTATAGTGGTACATTTGAGTGGACAGAAATTATGCAACTAAATGTGTTCTGTACATGTGTAAACACTCGATATTAATGTAAAATTATTCTTGAGATAATATGGGGCCAACCTCATTGAAAATATCTCATGAACATGATTTATCTGAGTTGTTTAGCTCGGTTATGAATGTTACAAGATTGGTTTTTGTAGAAATCATTTCTTGTAATATGATATCCTTGTTCAGAATAAAACATGATATTGAAAATATGTTTAAAAAATAGGGGGCTTAGCAACAAGAAACCATTCTTGATGACTACTATCCGTTTAGACAGAAATTGACTCCACTAGACTAAGCGCAGATCTCGAGAACAAATCTACAAGTAGTGTTTGTTGAGCGAACTTTGATTACGTTGTATGCTACAAGAGGTTCCGGTGGAAGGAAATTGGAAAAAAAAACAACTTGTAGGTGCTAAAAGTATTTGGGAAGGTCTTCCGACAGTGTGTTGATAATGGGTGTTGTATTGTAACCAAACCGGAAGGAGTCATGATGGCATCAGAGGATATCGGCTTGTGAAGAAATAAAAAAGATTTTTGTTCGGTAATTCTATTATCTGTATAATCACTCACTGCATAGCAATCTATTAGTCCCCAGGGTGTTTTTGGTTGAGATGTCATCCCAGTTTTTGTGTCATCTGCACGAATTGCAGAACGCCGAACATAGGGATTTCTTTGGTCGTATGTCTGTGTCAGATCTGTGTGCTATCTGTGGTCAAAAGTGTTAACCCTTAATATTATTGCATGCCGTATGAGGTTCAGTAAGGTTTACGATGGTGTAACTTGGTGGGAAGGAGAGGGGAAAGGGGGGAGAGTAGTGGACACATGTTGGGATCCTATGTGACCTTGTTGACCTCCATGTGACATTATTTGACCTTCTTACCAAACACGCGACGCGCCAGATGACCACTCACGGTCCCGGGGGGGACCGCATGTATTTTTTTGTTTTGTTTTAAGTTGCAAGTCCTCGCTTTGAGTAACAGCCCAAAATGACTGTGCCCGACGTCAACGTCATATTTATATTTCCTCCTATTAATACAAAACAATTTATGTGTATTCCTTCACAACCCGATATTCATCTGAGCCCAGTCTTCTGTTTGGTGCCAACATTTTGTTATTTTCTCTACAGAGTCCTCTTTAATTAAAACTAAAATTACAAACACCAATTTTTTTGATGATATGGAAGAACTTTATTGTACTTTACAAATGACACCGAGATCATCAACGTATGATAAGAATGGATTAGATGAGAAATGTGACATCACAAAACATCAGAGGGTGCGTTGCAAAAGGTGTCACACTACCTTTAAAATCATTGGGTCCCATTCCATGGCATATCTTACAAGCAGGCGAATCTTACAAGAAGGATTATATAGAAAAACTCTGTGCGAAATTCAATAAACATGATTTGATACTTGCCCGTATCGATACAGGGTTTCTCATAAATGACGTTAATTATGTGACAGAATATTTGATTACTGCACTACTCAAGATAAATAAGTGATACAAAACATAATTTTAAAAACATTTTTTGCAAAACAGGCCACTTCCTTGTTTGTTTTATATTTATGACTTAATCATAATGCCTTTCAGTATTGAAAATTACTGCAAATGGTACGTATTAAATATCACAAGAGTGACCATGGAAAACAAGTGGACCCAATGCATGAATTACTAATTCCACAAGGCTCTCAGAGCTGGTTTTCACGGCCGTGCTTGATCACCTCTTCAGCCTACTCTCAACAGGATCAAATCCCTGCAAAATTGTAGCTAGCATTTTTAATCAAAATAACACATGTATCCCCAAATTCTGTGTTTTAACTAGTGCTGTATTGCATCATTAGGTGGCGAAGAAGAAAGAAGCAAAAAACGTTATGCTAGGGCCACACTTATTTGGTCAGTTGTAATTCATAGTCAGTTTAATTATCTATTTCATCAGCTACAGTTCTGACTGTAAAGGCGCTAGACATTAGAACAGACTTTATCTCAAATTTCTCCCTGTACTCATATTTCCCCTTGAAGAAGGGGAGGGACCGAGGAGCGATCTGTTTAAATTCGAATCTCCTATTTTCTGACAGCCTGGTCCTTATTGAATCCCAAACATCAAGAAAATCATATTTAGCATATTTCATACTCCTGCCCCCCCCCCCCCCCCCGGTTTTAAGGGGGGTGATAATTCCACTTTTATGACCCCCCCCCCACATCAAAATTCTTTGGGAACTGTTTCCTTGACATACCACCATACCATTTCACACTAATACAAGGTGGTAGAATTGAACTTCAGCATATTAAAGCATTTCACTAATTGCCAAATAAGATTCATGATTAGCCAGGCCATTAATTTTTAAAGGATTTTTAATTCGTTTAAAATCAAACATGAATTACCAATTAGCAACAAAAATTGCAACAAGAACACTGCATTGATCACGGCTTGCTACATCGTGAAAATTTCAAAAGAACTTGAATGCATAAAAAGCTGTCAACATGTCAGTTGCTCAAAGACTTTTCTACATGTATAGGGTGTCATTTTCTATTAAACATTTGAACATAAGGACTCTTATTGTAAAATCAACAGATGAAATTTCTTCTACACTTCACACCACTTGCCTTTATGACATTTATATAGCGCCCTCTATATTCACCTTTATTTGTAAACCATTATTAATTTAATACCACACACGGGTTAGATGTGTTGGTCCAGCTTAAGCTAAATAATTCAGTTCTGATGATTTTTGTCATTTGGATGTCGCAAATGTTCTCTGTATAAATTTAGAGTGTTTCCGTAACCTGACCCATCTGACACACTTTTCTGACACACTTATGAATTCGGAAACCCTTCACAGAATAAAGCACAGGTTTTTTCCGTTAAGGTTTCCGAATTCAAAAGTGTGTCAGAAAAAAGTGTGTCAGATGGGTCAGGTTACAGAAAGTCCCATAAATTTAACCATCTAGGATACATGTAGCTTCCAAATTTGGTTACGATAAAAGAAGGCAAAAACTGGGGGCACTATATAAATATCTGTTTTCCTATGGATTGAAACAGGTGTGACTTATCAAAGGTGCCTACAATGTACACTTATAAATTTACAATGTGCATGGATTGGGTGAGTTGTGCAATTATTAGCCAGTTTCAGGCTTAACATCACTAAAATCATGTTCAGACCGTTCTGCTGTAATCAGTAGATTACCAGATAGTCAAAATGACAAAGCATGGCTGATAGCCATGTGAAGAGTAAATTTAGACTAATAGTGATATCCTAATTAAGGATCCTTTATTTAGGTAGAATTTATTGTCTTGCTGCTGTAGAAGTGAGATGCCCTTTGACCTGTTGACGCTACTGTGCATGTCGTTTTCGTTTAGCTTGCTTCTTCCTATGGTTGGAAAAAAACTTCTGCAATTGTGTACAAGTATGGATTAATAGCAGAATTTATAGGCAGCACAAATGTCACTGCCCATGCGTATACCGATGGGGAAAGTGCAATTACCCTTGTTTGCACCAAAATCCCAAGGAGAATAATCGGGGACCAACAGAAGAAGTCTGTGCCTACTATGGCTGTTACCTTAGTACTAAGCTTAATCTGTTCTCTCACGTCACGAGTACGGCCAACCTGTTGTGATGACCTCTTGACAGCTTTCACTATTTCAAAAACATCCAAGTTATCAGGTAACAGACACAGTTAAGGCCTAGGAAAAAGATGTTGAAAAATATAGCCCAGTAGTATCACCATTAAACTCAGTCATAAAAGTTTCCTTGTAGTATCTAACCCTGTGATTTTCTAGAAGATCTGAGTGGACACTTTTGAATTCTTTGGTAGAGTATGTTTTTCTTAAAGCCAATGGGAGACCGATGCACAATGAGATTGTCATAAAGTTTACCCCAGTTAAGACAGATGGGACAATGCCTAATGCCAATGAAGTAATCCATATTATTATAGCTGTTCTGGTTGCCGATTGTTTGCCAATTTTCCTCATTGAGTATGGAAATCTTAAGCTGATAAACCTTTCAATACTTATCAGTGTAACAAAAAAACACTGAAGCTTCACTTGATATTATTGACAGTGCTCCAGAATCTGCGGTACTACCTATCTCCCAGGTTTCAGATTGCATGGGAAAGTATTCTCCAAAGTAGATATCAGCAGAAGGATGAGCAGCATGTAGACACCCATGAGCAAATCAGATAAGGCAAGATTGCTCAGTAAGAGAGTATTAACTGTTTTGCTTGAGAGTCTCTCTTTCTCCAAATCAGAACAAATAAATTTCCACCAAGAGCATTTAAGCCAATGAGCCACATCGTGGTCGCTAAATTCCTATCAGACAGTAGCCTTTTGCATGTAAGGTAAGGTGATCTGTTATTTGAGGCACTACAGTTAACACCAGGAGGCACAAAACACTCACAAATCTCATGCTGGCTTACATACAGTTCTGAATTTCTAGTCAAAGAAAAAAAGGAATTATCATTTATCCCTGTCAAGGTATTGCTCCTCAAGTTAAGGAAATTCAAGTGAGGCAAATCGTTGATATTTGGAATATCTGTTAACTTATTTAATGACAAATCAATGAAAGTGAGGTGGACTGCATATTTGAAAAGATCTAAGTCCAGCATTTTTAGCTTATTTCTTGAAAGGACTAGAATGTGGATATTGGTTAAACTTAACAACACATTTGAACCCAATGTTTCCAATTTGTTATCATCTAAAAACAGTGCTTCTAAATTGTGTAATCCATTGAACATACCATCAGATAGTTTAACCAATGTATTGTATCTTATTGAAAGAACTTTCAAGTCGCCTAAATCTTCAAATAAGCCAGAAATCAATGTAACTAATTCATTTCGATATAGAAAGAGTTCCTGTAAGTTTTGTAAACCCCTAAATAGTCTGGTGGATAAGCTTATTTTATTGCTGTACAGAGAGAGTCTGGTTAACTTGTTAAGCCCTTCAAATATGTTTGCATCAAGCCATATCAACTGGTTTCTGGAAAGGCTTAATTTGCTTAGATGTTCTAACCCTCTAAACAATCCAGCAGGTAATGTAGTTAATCTGTTGTTATAGAGAGTAAGGTTAGAAAGCTTACCTAGCCCATGAAAGACGCTAACATTTAACATGACCAACTGGTTTTCAGATAGGTACAGGTCAGTCAGTTTGTCTAACCCTGAAAATATGCCTGTTGGAAGTAAGCTCAATTTATTGCCACTCAGAGACAGGTATGTTAGTTGACCTAAGCCCTGAAAGGAATTGTCATTCAGTGTGATCAATTGGTTTGCTTGCAGGTACAGTTTCTTCAGATTCTGTAACCCTGAAAAACAATTCACCAGGCAATGTATGCAACATACTGTTATTAAGAGTGAGTAGATTTTGTCTGCTCAGACCATGAAGTTCACTTTCATTCAGAGTTTTAAATTGATTCCCATGTAGGTACAGTTCATTAAGATTGCTTAACCCAAAGAACAATCTTACTGGCAATGAGCCTAAGTTATTGTTTTGCAGAAACAGGTGTGTTAGGCTGGCCAAATGTTGGAAAGTATTTTCATTCAATGTGACCAATTGGTTTCCATACAGATAGAGCTTTTTCAAATTGTCCAACCTCCAAAACAATTCTGTTGGGAGTAGAGTCAAGTTATTGTTGCTCAGAAACAAAGATGTTAGTCGACTTAAACCCTTAAACACAGTAGCATTCAGTGTGACCAGTTGGTTTCCAGACAAGTGCAGCTCATTCAGATTTACTAACTCTGTAAACACATCTGGCAATGTGACCAACTGATTGTCACTCAGCAATAGAATTGTCAGATGGCCTAAACCCAAAAACACATTCTCATTCAATTTGACTAATTGCATTTTATGTAAGAACAGTCCATTCAGATATTCTAATGGCCAAAACAGTTCAGTGGGCAGACTACTCAACACACTGTAACTGAGAGAAATTTTTCTTAATCTGCTCAGACCATTAAACACATTAGAAGTTAATTTGACCAATGGGTTGTCTTCAATCACCAATTCGTATAAATTTTCTAAACCTTCAAACACTTTCTCAGGCAGTGTATTCAACATATTATCACTTAGTGAAATGAAAGTTAGTTGGCTTAAACTCAGAAAAATATCAGCATTCAGTGTAACCAACTGATTCCCAAAGAGAAACAGTTTATCTAAATTTACTAACCCCCTAAACACTCCTGTTGGCAATGATTTTAACTGATTTTCATTCAAGGACAGGGTTTTTAGGTGGCTTAATCCATGAAAAACATTTACTTTCAAATTGGTTAATTGGTTTTTATGCAGGAAGAGTCTTTCAAGATTTTCTAACCTCTCAAACAATTCACCTGGCAGTGCATTAATTTGATTGTCATCAAGAGCTAACAAACTTAGTGTGTTCAAACCATGGAACACACTACCAGTTGGTACACTTAATTGGTTTCTAGTCAGGGTCAGCATTTTTAAATTTTCTAATCCTGAGAACAATTTTGAGGGTAAGCTATTCAACATATTGCCATTGAGATCAAGGATTTCTAGTCTCATCAGCCCTTGAAATGTACTAGACTTCAGGGTAATCAAAATGTTTTTATGCAAATGTAGCTCCCTCAGATTTGCTTGTGTACTAAATAATCCAGCTGATAATACTGTCAACTTGTTGTCGCTAAGATAAAGGGTTGTTAGCTCTCCCAATCCTTTCAGTACTGGAACACCCAATGCGCCTAATTGTGTCCCGTCCAGGTACAATTCCTTCAGGTTGTCTAAATTTTGAAATAATGTACTTGGTAATGTATTCACCATATTGCCATATAGATTGAGAGACATCAGCTTATCCAAACCCAAAAATACATCAGGGTGTATCGATCGCAATTGGTTTCTAGACAAAGACAACTTCTTCAAATTAAGTAGTCCAACAAATAATCCTTTTGGCAAAAATATCAACTTGTTTTTATTCAGAAACAGGTCTGCCAACTTTTTCAAATCGTGAAATATATCACTTTCCAGTAGGGCCAGTTGATTTCCATATAGAAGCAACTTCTCTAAATTGACTAGTCCCCTGAACAGTTCAGCTGGCAATGTACTCAATGTATTGTCATTCAAGTATAGGTGTGCCAGCCGACTTAAGCTTTGAAATATATTAGCATTTAGTGTGGTCAAGTGGTTTTTAAACAGGTACAATTCTCTCAGATATTCTAACCCTGAAAACAAGCCGGTGGGTAATGTACTTAACATATTGTCATTGAGAGCGATTAATGTTAATCTGTTCAAGCCATAAAACATATTGTGGTTCAATTGTATTAAGTGATTTTCAGATAGATGCAACTTATTCAAATTATCCAACCCAAAGAATGGTGCAACTTTCAGTGTGCTCAACTTATTGTCAAAATCCAGAAAAGCATCTGTATCCCATGAGATCAATTCATTTCCAGACAGTTGCAATTCATGTAGATGCTCTAATTCTTTAAACAATCCACTTGGCAATGAATTTAATTTGTTGTCCTTAAGATCAAGAGTAAGAAGGCTGCTCAATCCTTGAAACCCACTAGTATTCAATGAGGTAAGTTGGTTACTGTCTAGGTAAAGTTTATTCAGACTTGCTAACCCCTCAAACAATCCATCTTGCAATGTTTTCAGCATATTATCATACAGAGAAAGAAGATTTAGCCTATGTAATCCCTGAAATATACCGACATCTAGATTGACTAATTGATTTTCAGACAAGATAAGTTTCTTCAGGTTTCCCAATCCCCTGAACAATTCAGCCGGTAAAGATTGAAACTTATTCTCACTCAGCGAAAGATGTGCTAGTTTACTCAAATGTTGAAAAGTAGTTGCATGCAAAGTGACCAATTGATTTCCTGACAGATACAGTTCACTCAGATTGCTCACTCCGAGAAATATTCCAACTGGCAATGCAAGCAACTTATTGTTCTGAAGAGAAAGTCTTCTGAGCATATCCAAACCTTGAAACACACTAGCATTCAATGAGACCAATTGGTTTACATCTAGGAAAAGCTCATTGAGATTCTTTAGCCCCCAAAACAAACTAGCTGACAAGGTATTCAACTCAATATCATTTAGATGTAGGTATGTTAGTTGGTGTAAACCATGAAAAGTAGTAGTATCCAATGCCACTAATGGATTTCCATAAAGGTAGAGCTTTTTCAGACTCTCTAACCCTCTAAACAGCCCAATTGGCAATGTATGTAGTTTATTTTCCTCAAGAGTAAGACTTGTGAGCTTAACTAATCCTTGAAATACACTAGCATTCAGTGTAACCAAATGGTTTCTACCTAGAGAAAGCTCGTTTAGATTTTCTAGATTCATAAGCAATTGAACATCCAATGTACTTAACCTATTGTCATGTAGAGATAAAAATGTTAGCTTCCTTAATCTCCGAAACAAGTTAGCATTCAATTTCATCAATTGATTTCTTGAAAGGTGTAGCGTTCTTAGATTGGTTAATCCCCAAAATAATTTACCTGGCAAAGAACTTAACTTATTCGAACTGAGGGCCAAGTACGTTAGTCTGTACAAATCTATGAAAACAAGTTTGTGCAGTGTCACTAATTTATTTCCAGAAAGTGAGAGTGCATTCAAGTTTGACAACCTCCAAAATAACTTATCAGGCAATGTACTCAGTGTATTTTCATTCAAATAAAGTTCTTGTAGATTGTATATACCTTGAAAAGTGTCATAATTTATTTTAACTAGCTGGTTCCCATTCAAGTACAGTTCTTTTAATGTTTCTAACCCTGAAAACAATCCTGCTGTTAACATATTTAACATATTTTCATAGAGCGTGAGGGAAACTAACCTGCTTAAGTTGTCAGGTACACCAGAAACACTGATCAATTTATTACTGTGCAGGTGTAACAATAAAAGTTTTTGTAACGCCGAAAACACCTCAATCGGCAATGTTTGCAACTCATTGTAATTCAGAGTAAGATATTCCAGGCTAAGTAATCCTTTAAACACACCAGAGTTCAATGTGGTAAGTTGATTCCCATCCAGATAGAGTACATTCAAGGATGATAATCCCGCAAACAATTCACCTTGCAATGTTTTCAACATGTTATCATATAGAGAAAGAAAGTTTAGGCTGTGTAATCCCTGAAATATACTAGCTTCAAGATTGACCAGATGATTTGTAGACAGGTACAGTTCATACAGGTTTCCTAATCCCCTAAACAATTCGGCTGGTAGAGAACTCAACTTATTGTCACTCAAAGAAAGGTACATCAGTATATGCAAGTGATGGAAAACAGTTGCATTAAGTGTTACCAATTGGTTTCCTGACAGGTACAATTCACCAAGATTGTCCAATCCCCTAAACAATCCAATTGGCAATCTATGCAGATTATTGTCATTAAGAGATAGACTTACGAGCCGACCCAATCCTTTGAAGGCATTGGCATTCAATGAGACCAAATGGTTTACACTTAGGGAAAGTACTTGGAGATTCTTTAGCCCCCAAAATAATCTATCTGGCAATGTATTCAAATTAATTCCATCCAAATAGAGGTATGTTAGTTGGCCTAAACTGTCAAAAGTATTAGCATTCAATTTCTCCAATTATGGTTTTCCATACATTGAATCACGTTCATTCGAATAGTAATCCTGATAACAGTCCAACTGGCAATTGTATGCAGTTTATTTTCCTCAAGGTAAAGTGTTGTGAGCTTACCCAAATCCTTGAATGAAAAAAGTACTGATACATTCAGTGTCACCCAATTCATTTTACCTAGAAAAAAGTTCATTGAGATTTTCTAGCTCACCAAAATTGTTAACTTGCAATGTATTTAAATTATTGCTACAGGATAGAGAGAGGGCGGTTAGCATGTAGTAATCCTTGAAATATGTTAGCATTCAGTTGGACCAATTGATTTTTGGACATATCAAGTGTATTTAATTTGTCCAAACCCAAAAAAAATAATTCATTTGGCACAGAATACTCAACTTTTGGCACTCAGAGATAGTTGTTTGTAATTCATCAAACCTTGAAAGTCATGTGTGTGCCATAGTCCACTAATTCATTTTTTCAGATAAATAGAGTTCACATTTTAATACTTTCAAACCCCCAAAAACGACTGTTAAGTAGTGGATGTAAATTATTTTCCCTAAATGTAGTGTTGTAGGTTGGCCGTAAACCAAAACAGTCTTCCATGTTCAAGTACTAGTTGGTTCCATTTTAGGATCAGTAAATTTTACAATTTTTTAACTTCAAAAACTAATTTTCTTTTGGAAGTTTATTCAACATTTATTTGGGAGAGATATAGTTTATATAACCGCCGTAAGCCTTGAAATACACCGCTATCAAAACTGATCAATTTACATTTGTGGCAAGGTGCTCTGATGGTTATTAAAAGGTTTCTTAACACTTGAAAAAACTCTCCAACTGGTAATTGCTCAACTTATTTGTCACTAGGCTAAAGGAAAGGGCAGACGTGTGCTCAAGCCTTGAAAACATAACCAACATTCCCGTTTATAAGTTATTTTGGTCAGGTACAGTGCTCAGATTTTGCACAGATCATTGAATCATCAACAGCAGTGGTGTGTACTTAATTTGTACAAGTCAGATTAGCGATATGATTGTCCCCTAAACCTTGAAGTGCAGTCGGCACCTAATTGACCCAATCAGTCCCATTAAAGAAGTAGTTCCTGAGAGGCCACGTATAACCCCCATACATAGGCATATGCATAAATCGTATTATATTTATGATATGCTAGATTTAAATATTGATGATGTCATGTGGGTAGGCCATCACATTGACTCTTTGATTATTGAAATGGATCATGCCACAGATATTCACAGACTATTTTTTTGTTCATGACCAGAGTTGGCCAAAACAATTCTGGCGGAAAGGAAAAATCTGGTATACAAACTGTAGGATATTGTGTGAAGATACAGAAATTACTATATCATAGCCTCCTAAATTTTGGCAAATTGAGTGTAACTTCCATTTAGAATGTATTGATTGACCATCTGCCATGATCTTGGAACATTTGGGAACTGTAATCTGATGCTGGTATTCCACTGATTAAAGACTGAAATTGCCTTGCAGATTGAGCTGAAGATTTGAATGCCTAAATATAGAGGAACATGCTTCATTTGTTGTTTGAAAAACTACATAACTGTTTGGGAAGTCTGTCAAGTCCCCTTGACGTTCAATGTAAAGTAAGAATATTTAACCACTGGAGAAGAGAAGCATTGCTTCCGTTATTATAAAAGAATGTGAGGTCATCCAGTAGGAATGTTCAGTAATTTCAATACTAGTGGGTATATTATTCCTTGTTCCCCTGTCAAATTGACTGCTCTTCAATGGTGTACTACAAGGCTATTCATTACATAATAATCACCTATGGTTTTTTTCTAGGCAGATTTGGGCAGATGCCATTTCTCATTAAGTGGCATGTTATTGATAGACAGCATGGTTAGAATGACAATGGAGATTCTCAGAACAAAACTGAATGGCATTGTGGAAAGCCATGTTTGATATCAAGTCCTAAAGAACGTAAGCTGTGGTTTTTTTTTCAGACACTTAACCACTGAAAATTTTAGACTGCAGATTTGGTGCACTTTATGTTCATTCAAGTGTACAAAGAACTATTTGCAAGGTGATCCTTTGACTACAAGTGAGCAATTAAGTTTTATTTTAATGGTATTTGACCATCATCTCTTGTTGTTATTAACTACACCCATAGAAATACCAATTGATTTATGCATTCTTAAATGATTAGTTCCAAATTGTGTGGAACTTCACCAAACTGGTGAGGTATACAAGCCTTCAAGAGGAATCCCAGGCCGGATCACCCTGGATGATGAGACTATCAGATGGTTAAAGGCAGGTCTTCCATTCTGATTTTGGACTTGCACAAACAAATGAACACTTCCAATTTCTCCCACTTCACTTGCAAGTATTATCACTCTTTGGACATTGTAAGGTATTACCATATATGAGAGTCCATCCACAAGTTACACGGTTCACCAAATTGTGTCAAAATACAAAACAACATATGAGTTCTAGTATATTTTTCATTTGTAGTAACTGCCAAGTTCAAAAATCTCGCATCTGTAATTAAAAAAGAAATTGATCACACATGATTATGCTGCACCCCATAATCCTATACGCTTATATGAGGCCTTAAAAGAAGCCACAAAATTAGAAAAAGAAATAAGCAGAATGGAGGCTTTAAATTTTCAACTTATACATGAACTTGCACTAGTTGTACTGCTAAAGTTATCAAAATAGTTAACAGGCTGAAGAGTAAAACCCTTTAAGCAGCATGACTGGGCATGCAGTATTTTAAGGTTAACCTGTTTTACTTGCCCATCTATAGATGCTCCACTTCAGAAACAGTCCAATTAATTTTCTGACTGACCCAAAATGACCTATGTATACTTTAGCAGTGATGTTCACAAACCTGGGCTAAATACATAATTATGTTCAAATAGATATCAGGATTCCATTTAATGTGAAGTGTACCACAGCAAAAAAAAAAAAAAAATCACACTATAGAGAAAATAGAAAAATACTAAAATACTGTAATCGGGGTCACGTAAGAATTTGCTGAACAATTGCATGCACATTAGGCTGGTTAATCGGCATAGTGCAGACTGTGGGATTGGTTTTGAATGTAAGAGTTTTGGTTTAAAGCAATAATTGGCACATTTTTTTGAAGAGCGCCCAAATTTTAGAGTTTTGCACGGTGCATTGGCAACTGGCTAGTAACTTGACCGGGAATGGTTTTAAGCTCAAAATGTCTTTGTCTCACAAAGGAAGGAAGTTTGGTCAGTAGAATAATAATGTCGGAGATCTCCGGATAATATTAAACAGATGCTGGAAACGGCCATTCCAATATGAAAATAACGAGGAAATAGTGCGCCATGTAGGTATCTATGCTCATCCATTAGTTGTTTTATTGGTTCAGGCAGTCAAGTTAGAGGTCATTTTCTTGAGGTGGCACTATTTATCATGGAAGGACATAACTTTAGCATTTCCAGCTCTGCGTTAAGTACAATCGGGATCCCCAATTCTAAAATCACTTACTTAAGATTAATACACATTTTTGAGCATCTCGTTTTCACGGTGGTGTAGTCTTCCAGACAATTACCAAACAACTGTGAAAATATAAGTTTTGAAAATTAAGGGTGCTCTTCACAAAAATGTGCTGTTATTCTTTAACAAAATATGATTTTAAAATGATTTAAAAACACAATTTGACTCCACGACAAAATAATGTTGAAAGTAAACTTTTGCTCAATACGCTTTGATTTCACAGGATTATTCGTTTTAAGGTAGATATGTTCGTATCATCAAAGTAAACTACATCAGATGCACAATCGGTTGCCTATATTCTGTCTTCTGACTATATTACTAGAACTTTCTTTACCTGTTTTGACAGTCTGTTCATCAAGTATAGCATTTCATCTCATAGTAGTACAGCGCGTACTAGTAGATAGATCTAGCTTTAAAGATTATGATAGGTTCTCCATATGACACTCAAGAAATATAATACTATACTCTGTCCAGCTCAAAGTAGGAAGTAGCGACACGGGCGTTTACCATTGTACCAATGGTCAGCACGTGTATGTAGACAGGAGCACAAGGACACTGCAACTGAAAGGCGGCGGCACTGGATATACACTCGCGTACGTCACTTCAGACGAGGACAAAGTATAGTCTTTGGTAATGCCAAGTTACTTTACAGAATAAGAACAAAATCAAGGTGTAGGAATAGTGCTAGAGACTAGGACCTCAGTTTTACTGGAACACTTAACAATGATGATACAATAAAGCAAGCATTCTCTCTGAAAATTAACCCAAGAACGTAGCACCTGTGACAAAGAAAAGAGTAAAATAAACAAAAAATAGATTTCAGACAGGCATGCAGCTCTTGCTCTTCTACAATTATTCAGATGACAATAGTTTCCACAAATGACATAGGGACCATAGGAGGTGGTCTTTGCAACTGCTTTACCAACATTAACATTTCCACAGGGGCTTGTGCTGTCTTGAGTTGCGATAATTAGGTGCCATATTATTTTGAGAAACCAAGGAAAAAATATAGAAATTGAATAATGCATGCACCAAGTCAACATTTGGTATTATATTGATTTTGACTATTTTTGTAGCTGTCAGACTGGTTGGTACTATATGCATTGTTGGCCCCTAGAGCTATGGGAGGGTAGACTTATAATGACTTTATGGCGCCTGTATAATTTGCACCCAGATATTGTGTTAATGAATATTAATAGGTAATTAACATCCATTGAAGACAAGAATCCATACTGGATGGTTGTTTATTTACTTGAAGCACTAATGCTCGCATTTAGGTCATATTTCTTGCCTATTCCTAATTTGTATGGTCCGATTGTGTTTGAATTATGTTTAAATCCTTCTAAAGTTATCCATTTAAAGAGTTGGCACTAATGTTCAGGAACCCACTATCCTTGCTGTACAACTACTTGCTGAGACCAAAAACCCAGAACACTGAATGAATTCTAACCAATATGCATATAAGCTCTCTCTCTGGGCACAACAGTCTTGGAGTGATTGCAGCATACAGTAGGGATGCTTAACTGTCATTCAAAACAATAGTGAAGTCAATACTAATATCGCATTTACTCAAGACTTATGTCAAGGCGTACAATGTATTAAGGTTTTGGTAATATTTATCATCCCCTTGCGCTACAGCTCCCGCATGGTTTTACCCACGTTTAAGGTGGAATGTGTTTCATACAGCATTTGCCGTAGTGTCTCACGCCAGAAATCACACCTACGGGAGATTATGTTATTCTCTCTCTCTCTTATATAATATATATAACATCATAGTAAACAGATATTCCAGGTACTATATTTGGGCATTAAGAGTGCTCAATCACATTACAGGAGGCGTAAATAAATACAAAGTATAGACCTCTGGAAGGCAACCGTTACTCAGAGATTCAGGTGTACCTCAATTACGATAATGGGTACCGATCTTCTGAAGAATCCGTCTGAGGATCGGGTACCCGATGATCGTAAGTGGGGTTATACCGTGAAACTCAGAGTAACGGTTGCCTTTCCAGAGGTCTATACTTGTAATTTATACTATTATATTATATAATATTACTCTTAAAAGATATAAATATGTATCTAACTGAGAGTGTATATAGGAATTTTCAGAGTGTCTCTGCTGCAAATCAAATAACTGCACTTAGTTATGGTGGAGACATATGGGACCAAATAGATAGTCATGAAAGTCTTGGAGGGTAGATGACAATCTTGAAAGGTATACTATGCATACACAATGCGCAGCTCTGTTCTAAGGTATAACTGATCACCGACAGGCTTGCAAATGAGAAGGGGCCTGCTATACCTTATTTTTAGTGTGGATATTCCCAAACTAGAATAGATGGTTAGATTGTTTGATATTGTGTATGATTTGAAAATTCTGGGAAAAAAAAGGGTGGATGGATTCTGTGAGTTTATTGCAGATCAAGTACAGGGTATAGAATATGCCCATATCAGATACTGTATGAAAGCATAGGGTTACTTTTTGGGGTTACCCCATACAGGGACTTGCAATTCACTTTGTTGTTCATGTTTGCTGTGCTATGGGATTTCAAAGCAGGTTGTGCTTTCTTGTTTGGCTAATTTGTGTGTAAAATGGCATATTAACCCTAATACATCAGAATGGGCAACAACTAGCATTCAAGTTACTTCATTATCAGATTCTTGTGGTCAGACATGGAGATATTTCACTTTAGCATTGCACGAGGTTTCAAGGTGGGACGTCTTCCTCTCAGGGCACCCATGCTGTGTATTGCCCATTGGGCCACTTTTTCCCCTCATAAGATCGCAGTAAAGGGACTGCTGAAAATTGCTGGTTAGTTGTCATTAGCCTTTCCCAATGTGGAGTGTATGTTGGGACCTTCTGAATTTGGAAGATGTGTCAAGGTAATTTGCAAAACCCGGAAGTTTAAGTAGTAAGGCGAACCAAAGGGCTGAGCTTTCCCTCAGGAGATAACCGGAAAAACCAACTGTGTGCGTTGCTAGGGAGTGTTTACCCCCTCGGAGACCCATTGCTGCTATGGCGGGTTATAGACTTTATTTCGGTGGGTGTGTTAGGGTGAAGGAATTAGAGGACAAGTATGGCATCTTGCTATCTTCCTCTGAACTTTCAATAAAAACACAAAACATTATGCACTGCCAAATTTTGATTTTTCTACACTTTGGTAACATTTATGATTTTGTTAAATGTCTATGCATTTAACACATTTCCAGTGGTGGTTCGTCTAGCATGTCCACAAGTTATGGCTTGTGCTGGTGTTAAGGATTATTCAGCTGAGTAGTGATCCGGGGCCGCGTGTATCCATGATACGGCTTTGCTCCTAACAGGCCCACTTTTTTTGCGCTGGGGCGGGTGGTGGTGGTTAGGTGGTGGTAAGTCTTATGTATGGTTTCTTTGGCTGCATTATTTGAATATTCATTGATATTAATTAAGCTTCTATTGGCCGATCAAAATGATAACCCTTTGCAGCAAGGATTGTGTGAAGGTATTTTTCTAAATTGGAGTTCGTTTATACGGGTTATATGATGGTAACTTGGTGGAAGCAGCGGGGATAAAGCGTTCGGCTCTTGATTAGATGATGGGCATATTTCGAGCAAAATACATAATACTGCGTACGTTTGACACAAATATTTCGTAAAATATCAAAAATTACTATATTTTGAAACGGTACATCGGATATGCAAAATGCTTCAACTGCACGAAAATCCATTATGGTGCGCTTTGCTATTTGAAAGTTCATGATACATGAGGCTTAGCGTATGCAAATAAGTAATTAAAATATGCGTAATGCGATCGCTTAAATGGTACATCGGATATGCCAAATTCCTGTGATACATGAACAACTACTATACCATACATCTTGTGGGTGAATCATTATGGAGGGGGGCAGGGTGGGGGTGTGAGGAGGGGGCAGGGTGGGGTGTTGGGGAGGGGGCCAGGGTGAGGGTGTTGGGGAGGGGGAAGGGGGGTGTTGGGGAGGGGGCAGGGTAGGGTCGTTGGCGGAGTGAAGGGGGCAGGGTGGGGGGTTGGAGAGAGGCGGGTGGAGAACTGGAGTGATGGGGCGGGGGAGGGAAGTGGAGGGGGAAAGTAGGAGGGTTGGATTTAGTGGCGAGGTGAGGGTGCGTGTGGAGGGAGTGGGGGGGGTGCGTCGGGAGGGAGTTAGTGGGGTGCGTCGGGAGCGGTCGGGTGGGGTGGTGTGATCGGGTGGAGTCAGGTGGTGAGCGGTGGGGTTAGGGTGATCGAGGACGGGTGGGGGGGCGTCAGCGAGGGGGGGGAACTTGGTGACTCTTGTGACCCTCATGTGACTTGGTTGACCTTCATGTGGCCTTGGTGAGCTCATGGACCTTGGTCGATTTGTGTGACCTAGGTGACCTTGGTGTGAACCTTGTGTGACTGTAACCTTGGGTAATTCATGTTGGCACCTGGTGACCCCATGTGACCTTGGTGACCCCATGTGACCTTGGTGACATCATGTGACCTTGATGCCTCATGTTGACTTGGTGACCTCATGTCACCTTGGGCCCCATTCACAAAATCAGGTCAGGGGGGAGGAGGGGTCGGTGGGGGTTGTCAGGGAGGGGGGAGGGTGCGTCGGGTGTCAGGGGTTTTTGCGTCGGGGGGCAGGGTGCAGGGGCGGGGATGGGTGACCGCATGTGACCCCCATGTGACCCTTGTAACGCTCTCCAGTGCATTTGTTCTCTTTCTAATCATTTGCCAAACTTCATCTTAAAGCAAGGATCGCGCAACAGGCGACACTTGTAGTTCGAGAACCGCCTTGTTTTGCGAAGGCTTTTTTTTTTCACACCCTCCGAAATGTTAGGGGTTGGGGTAAATATACTACTTTATTTTTTCAGTAATTCAACTAGTCAAGTTTTATATCCCTATTTATGCTCTATTGAAATCCTGAACAAAAAGAACAAGAAGGCCTCACCATGCTCATACCAATGAGGAGTTATGGCTTTTCAATCACAAAATTGGGCGAAAAATTGCATTTTTCCCAAATCAATTGTCACCCTGACCGATGACTTTCTAACCCGTTACAAAAATACAAGAAATAGATGATCCCATTTAATGATTTGAATATTACAACATGTACCCCTGTTACTGATAGGCATTTAAAAGAATTAGTCACTACTAGTTAGTTTTCATGTTCATACGCTCACAGGAAATTAGCAAATAAAATTTTTGTACCCGAAAAATGGGCCATTTTTGCCTCATTTGGACAAAAATTTCTCAAAATCGGTGAAAATATGGGGTTTTAAGTGCCAAATCTGAAAATATATGACATTTTCCCTTAGAAACAATTAAGTAATCAAGAATTGACTGTTTTTTAACCCTAAATATTTTTTTCACACCCCGTGTCCGCCAAACGTAAGTCAAAGATGAACAATGTGGTATGTAGTGATTCATATAGATTAGACATGCAATAGATCCCTTCTTTAATTTGGCTACGAAATAACTTAAAATGAATGAACAACAAACGGTGATTGTATATGCTTGCATTTCAATGAAAACAGACTGAATTTGGCTTATCTCACAGATAAACGTCTGCGTAATTAGCTTAAATCGCGCTCTCTCTAAACAACTTTCTGGATACGGACCTAATAACTAAGGATCTAAATATTGAAGGAAAACCATTCATGATTCATGTGATTGAAAGCTTTGACTTAAATAGGAAAAAAATCAAAAACTACGTTGCCTATAGGCTTCTACATATGGGTTGATCAAGCAAAATGATGTCGGCAGGTCACAATATGATTTTGATATATAAGCCGAACAATTGATGAACATGTTCATTTTCATGGTTTCGATTGTTTTTGCCACCCTTCAACGGATCTATTCTTTGGCATTAATTGGTTAATTTCCATGGGGTTTTCTAAAAATTTAGATTCCCTAATGGGATACAGTTACTGGAAAAAAGTAAAATTGAATATTTACCAAACCTTTAGACTCAGTCAAGTTCCTTGAAAAATAGGAAGAATTTAAAACATTCAGGTGAAATGATCGTGTATGGATAGTTGTTGTTGGTTTCAGAATTGTGAAATATGACCTTGGCATTTTTCCTGTGATATTTGACGATTTACAAAGCAAATATAATGTTGTGTACTTGTGAGGTAGTTAATCGGGTCACCCACCTTATTAATCCGACTGTAGGGTAAAGGTACATGTCATCCCGTTAATTCCCACCTGACTGTACGGGTTAAAGGTGCAGGAAACCCACCTTTATTAGCCTGACTGTTGGTAAAGTGCAGCGTCACCCACCTTTACTAGCCTGATGTTGGTTAAAGGTGCAGGTCACCCACCTTTATTAGCCTGACTGTTAGGTTAAGGGTGCAGGAGCACCCACATTAATTAGCCGGACTGTGACAGGTTAAAGGGCAAGGTCACCCACCTTTATTAGCCTTACTGTACAGTTTTTAAAAGGTTTGCAGGTCACCCACCTTTATATCCTGATGGTACGGGTTAAAGGTGCAGGAAACCCACTTTATTAGCTGCTGATGGGTTAAAGGTGCAGGTCACCCACTGTAATTAGCCTGACTGTTAGGTTTAAAGGTGCAGGTCACCCACCTTTATTAGCCTGACTGTTAGGTTAAGGGTGCAGTCACCCCACATTTAATTAGCCTGACTGTACATGTTAAAGGTGCAGGTCACCCACTTTAATGAGCCTGACTGTACAGTTTAAAGGCTGGCAGGCACCCACCTTTAATTAGCCTGACTGTAAGTTTAAAGGTGCAGGTTCACCACCTTTATTATCTGATTGTACGGGTTAAAGGTGCAGGTCACCCACCCCCATTTAATTATAGCCTGACGGTTGGTTAAGGGTGAGGGTCACCCACATTTAATTAGCCTGACTGTACATGTTAAAGGTACAGGTCACCCACCTTTTAATAGCATGACTGTACAGTTTAAAGGTGCAGGTCACCCCTTTATCTAGCATGATTGTACGGGTTGTTAAGATGCATGTCACACCTTTACTTAACTGACTGGTACCATACAGGTTTAAAGGTTGATTTTCATAAACCTCTCAGTTTTCTGGGTTTTTTAAAAAATTGGGTTTTCTTTTTGAGGCATTTTAAATCGTTCACGTGAGCCAAAGTCAGAGGCAATTTTGTTCATCATGTTAGTCGCCAGAAAAATATATATTTAAGAGATCATTAAAGGTCCATCACCAGTGATGCCACAACATTTTTTAGCAAAAAATGAAACGATTCAAAGATCTATAAATTTTATGGACATAGAGGTATAATTATACAAATGTGTGTTAATGAGCAAAATACATGCATTGATGTACATGTCGTATCACCTATAGGTATGTACACCAGCTAATCAATCTTAAAAAACGCTAATGTAAGAGGTGTCGTCCTCAAGCAAAGGCAGCTCATTAGGAATTGTAATGGCTTTCTCAGGAATTTATCCATGATACTAAAAAGGTTTTAACGAGACCAAATCCATTTGAACTTGGTTGATACTTACAGGCAAATCATTCGAGTTGTTGTAAAGCCATATTTTGTAGAAAGTAAAGTATTTAAGCATTTTATATGTACACCCATTACATGTTTGGGTAAATTTCTGGCTAAGAACCATTTCACAAATACATTTTTTTTAAGTGGAGCAAGATTAAAATTTGAGTGATCCCCAGTGTTCCGTCAATCTGATGTTCTTAATTGCCCCTCAATTGATAGTAAACTGACAGTTTGTAAATCCACTGATAGCATTTTGAGATGGTATTCATAATATATGGGGGTCAGTGGAAATTATATTTGAAGGGAGATTTTTAACAGCGCTTTTGTCATACTTTATACATGGCATATGAAACAAATTTCTAAACCTGAGGAGAGATTATCAAGAAATGGTTTCCCCATTGTTAAAATTACGTGTCTCCTAAATCCCTACGGTGTTTAATATTGCGGTACATACAAGGAACTACTTGTACCAATAATTTTCATGTTTTCAGTGATTCTTTGAGACTGCAAAGGTTTCACAGAATTTTAAAGAAACAAAAAAAAATATCGACATTTTTGTGTCATCTGCAAGAATGGCAGA